>CAUYON010170876.1:0-21776 GCA_963573935.1 Arctocebus calabarensis
TAGCTGTCATTATCGCCCCTAATTGCTTGCTGCCTTTGGCAACTGCTTTATCCAAGGTCATCATACCCCCCAGGAGGGAAGGGGCAGATGATATTCCAAGACTTTTTCTCCCTTGCTTCAGTTAAGGCAACTCCAGAGGGAATTCCAAGCCCCCAAACTCCCTGTGGGATTCAGAATTCTCTTTTCAGTTTGCGTCTCAATTCAGCTCTTCCTCTGCCCAATCCTGCTTTCTTCCCTTCCTTCCAAAATTAATTCCAACAATACTCCCAATAAACCTTTTGCACATAAATCTCAGAGTCTCAGAGTCTGTTTCCCAGGGAACGCAACCTCAGACCAATATTCTGTGAGCAGGTGACTGCCAGTGGGGGACAGAGTCCCTCAATGCCTACTACCATTGCCAGGCAAAACACACTGGTCTAGAGCTGGCCTGACTCTTAAAAATCTCACATTTGGAAGTGAGATGAAGCAGTACCCATGAAATGTGGTTTTTTCTTGGCACGGAACTTCATAAGGAATTTGGGAATTATGTAGTATGTAGCTGATCTCTCTTAGTGAACATTCCTTCTTGTTATTTCCAAAGGAAATAAATAATGGTTCTGCTTAGAATGACACTAAATTGTCTTTACTGTTCTCAGTGTTAAGGTTGGATATATAGGAGGGAACATGAAAGAATTGACACGATGGTGGAAACAGAGGCAGGTTGCAGTTATAATATGGGCAGAGACGCTGTGATTCGTGCAGCTGTTCTGTCCTATGAGTATACATAAGAAAAGCAGCTCATTAGAGTTGGGGGAGTGCAGAAGTCTTCTTGGTGAATGTTGAGAGCCAGGGTTTGGCTCACTAGAGTTGGGGGAGTGTAGAAGTCTTCTTGGTGAATGTTGAGAGCCAGGGATTGGGTTGGTGAATAAGCTTTGGGATCCTGAGGAGGAGGTAGAGGTTTTCGCCATTCTGGTGGGCTTGAGTAACTGAGAGATGTCCACAGTTCTGGTTGGAGCACAGAGTTTGAGGTGGGGACAAAACGAGAACAGAAGTCAGCAGATGTGAGGTCCTACAGGGCTTGGTGAGACCGTGTTAGAGAAATTGACGTGTGTGCTCAGCGCAATGAAGAAGGATCGGTGGGTTTTAAGAAGGAAGTGATCAACCATATTTTCTTACTTTGTGAGTTGGATTATGATCATTGATAATATAGATTGGTATAGTCAGGTTGACTGAAAAAAAAAAATAAAGCCAGTGCCCCTCAAAATAATCAGGATAAGGGATCAGTCTGTTCAGTATGCATTGATTGTGAGAAGTCCAGCTTTAAAGACACAGGTAGACTTTGAAAATTCCAAGGACAGGAAACAGAGAAGGTGCTATCTGATGGCAGGTAGATGTATAAGCTAAGAACATTGACATAGCCGTTCTCTCTCTTTCTCTCTCTCTCTCTGAATGTGTGTGTGTGTTGTACTCCTTGCCTTGACATCTTTACCTCTCTTTTGTTTCTTTTCTTTTCAGTGTATCCTTGTTCCTGTCCCTTTTTTCTAACTCTGTGCTGTGCCTTTAAATTTTCTCTCATGAGGTTGGGTCTCTGCCTTGTTAGGCAAAACAGGCACCTAACACATGTCTGTTAAGGGCGCCCCCTGCAGTCACATTCCCCAGGCCCATCTGAGCCACTGCATGTCAGCATTACCAAAAGTGCCTCCAATGATATAGTTGAGCAGTTGGGAGCTCTCAGTCTTCAAGGGATGCAGTTATTTTGTTATTATTATTATTATTTTTGTCACAGACTGGTTTAGGACTGAATACAAAGCGTACATTTTTCCTGTCATTTTGTTCTCATATCTAAGCTTTCTTAATTAAAAAAAGATTATATTTTCCCCCGAGGAAATATTTGGTCTTAAAGGCAGCAGATGCACTGGCATCAGTACTTCCCAGAAAGGTTTCCCCAAATGCAAATCTGCTGTGGATGATCCAACCCAAAGCCCTCCGATGAGTCAGTTTTTCTGCAGAAACATTCTCTTTCAGATTGTTAAATTGTGGGCGTGTAACTGAAGATAGATATTGACCTGTGAAAAATAAATGAGAGAAAATGAACCAAACAAATAAACTCTGGGGAACAAAATCATAGCAATCACTTTTCCCCATCGAAATCCCTGCTCCTTTCAGCTGTTCTTTATAAAAAAAAAATAAAAAAGAAAAAGAAAAAAAAAGCATTGAGTGATACACTTGTTAAGATCTGGGTTTTATTTCTGTATAGAGATATTATTGGAGCTGCTGCTGCTTTCTTGATATTGGTCATGGTTTTTTTCCCCTACTCTGTTCTATTTGAAGTAAGATGTCGCTTCACTCTGGCAATTTGGATTGCCTAATTGACGTTGCCAGGGAAGAGCCCTCTCCTGGGTTCTCTGTCAGTCTGCTGCACTCAGAAATGTCTCTAATCCCTTTAATCATTACCTTCATAGCACGTGAGCACGTCTTACTCCGAGAGTAGAGCCCTGGCTGAGGATACAGAGTGAAATCCTGGCCAGAATGTTCAGGGCACGGAGTTACTTGAACAGACTGCCACTTGATTAATCTGGAACACGCTACAGTGTGTTAGTTCACAGGCACCAAGTGAAGTTTATTGAGACAATTTTATTATAAATAAGCATCTTCTTAGTGTAATGACTTTTTGGAAGGTATGTGGGAAAGATAAAAATGTTGGGAGAGGGACGTAGGCTCTCATATTAGGACTGCTGTGGGTGGATTGGTATCAGGCAAGTCTGGACATTTTCTGTTAAAGGAGGTCAGACTAGCTGGTCACTAAAGTCCTTTCTTTCCACAAACCTACTCTTCTGGATGGATGCATTTTGGGACCTAATTTAAGGAAATTTTGTACTCTCTTAAACAGTTCAGTTTTTCTTCTAAAAGTAGAGATCACAGAAGAAACTTCGTCCATGATATTGGTGATTCTTCTTCTTTAAGGTGACATTAATTGCTGTATTTCCCATTGTGGCTGGACAGGAGGGCTGTTAAAGATGTTGCTCCTTTTCTTTTTTTCCCACCAAAATGATGTGTGTGTGTGTGTCTTTGTGGGTGAGTGTGGCAGAGAGTGTGTGCTGGCACATATGTGCACACACACACACACACATACACGTACATGTGTGTTTTGGGGAAGGATGGGTTTTGGGATTTAAAAAAAAGCAGTCATACCAGCAGACTATGGTGTCCAGCTTAAGAACCAAGTGGGCAATTTTCCTCTCTCTGCTTTTTTCATCAGCCTTTATGCAGCAATTGCCTTTGAGAATTCCTTCACCCTCTTAAAACCCACTGATCCTTCTTCATTATTATTTTCTAGGTCTTCCTGGTGGGACTTATTTACAAAGACTTCTTTAAGTTCTTATTAGCTTTTGTTACTCTGTATCCAGCAGCTTCTTGTTGAATGGAATTGAGTATAATTGTGTTTAAAATATTAGCTCTTAGATGTAGCAATTTTTTAAGGAACCTCAAGTTCTGAAGTCCCTGGGGCTGAGAAAGCCTCACACAAGCACTCGCAGGGGGACAGAATATTGTCTTTGTGCTGCAAGACCCTCTCACTTCCTCAGTTATTGTCCGATGGCTCTAAGACAGCGGTTCTCAACCCGTGGGTCACGACCCCTTTGTAACAATGCAAATACATCGCGGCATTAGGAAGGTAGAGAATCACAGCTCTAAGACATGCTACATTTGCTCACCTTTGCCAATTTGTAGGGAATACCTATTAATATAGTCATGTGTCACTTCATGGTGGGGATGTGTTCTGAGAAATATATCATTAGGGGATTTTGTCATTGTGTGGACATCACAGAAAGTCCTTATCAGAGAGTCCTTATGGAATCCTGGATGGTGCAACCACAGCTAACTGCATACACTGCTCTCTGGTGTAGACTATGGTTTCTGGGGTCCACACCTAGTAGCATGAGCCTGTACTGAATACTGCAAGCAATTGCGACTTATAAGTATTTCTTTATCTACACATCTGAACATAGAGAAGGTGCAGCAAAAGTACAATATAATCTTCTGAGACCACCATCATATATGTGGTCTGTCATTGACTGAAGTGTCACTGTGTGTCACACGATTATACTTATGGATTGTTCAAAGTTAATGGTTTTCATTTCTATTGTCACCATCCTGTTGTAAGCTGCTCTAATTTCTTGCCAAGGCTACATGGTAATCCCCTAAACTAGTGGTTTTTCAGACTTCACTGTACATCAGAATCACCTGGAAGGTTTCTTCAAATACAGATTCTTGGCCTAATCCCCAGAGTTTCTAATCCAGTAGATTTGGGGTGGGGCTCTGGAAATCTAACAAGTTCCTAGGTGATACTGCTGCTGTTAGTCCCTAGACCATGCTTTAAATAGTCTCCTTACCTCCTTCCTTGGCCCCAAGCTCATTATCTATGCGGAGGCGAGGGTGCTCTGTTAAAACCCTAAGTCAGGCAGCTTCATTCCTGTTGCTGCCTTGCAGAGCCCCTGCCCCAGCCTGTGAGGCCCTGTGTTCTGGCTCACCTGTCCTGGACCTGCCTGTCTCCCCAGCCTTGTCTGCCTCATCTGCGCCTCCCTTGCTGTAATACTGTGCCACGGTCTCATTCCTGACCTGCCCATCTTCCTATTGTTTCCTGCCTCCAGCTCTTCATGGAATCACTGATTTCTTTGGGAACCCTTTTTACCACCTTTTGTTTCACCTTTTAGTACTTCACATCCTTTTCTTCTCAGCAGCTGTCACTTCTTTAGAGCCATCTCTAACCGTGTAAGCAAAGGTCATGTCCTGCTTTTTCATTTTTTCTTCTTTTTAGTCTTTAGCACAGTATTTTATGATTCATTTGTATTTTTACTGTGTGAATACTGCATGTTCTCTTAGACCGTAAACTCCAGAAGGAAGAAGCCATATATGTTTTGGTCATTACTGAATTTTTAATGCATAGCAGTGCCTGGCACATAATTATAATAGATACTTAATACACATTTGTTCAATGAGGGATTGGACAGGTGGGTGGATTATGAAAGAAAATCATTTCTCCACCCCCAGTACTTCTGACATCAATTGAATAGTGTTCTACACATTGTAACTCTCCAATTATCTGTGGACACCAATTGGGTATTCTACAGGATGTCCCCAAAGTTGCCCCTAAAGTCATCATATATAGGGAAAATAGGAAATTGTAGATAAATGTTTCTTTATTTAAAAAATATTCCTTACAAATTTTACAAAATGTTCTCTATGTGTCAGCCACCTCTTTATAAATTTTCATAAGGAATGTTTTATAAATAAAGATATGTTTAGTTACAATTTTCCATTTTCCGTATGCATGGTAAGTTTTGGGGTGATTTTGGGGACATCATATACAATTTAGTTCAGTTCTGGCAGTAACTACCCAGCATTAGCACAGACTCAAATGTTATGGGCTCATTCCGTCAAGACCATCCTCACCACCCCCACCCCCAGATACCAATCACAAGTGGTGGGTCCCCAGGTTAGCCATACTTCTGTCTGACATGGCTACAAACAGTGGATTCCCTCAACTGCCTCTTCAGGCACCATCAGCTGGTATAATGGCTCACAGAACTCAGAGAAGCACCTTGCTTACTGTACTGTTTATTACAATGGATATTATAAAGGATACAAATAAACAGACTGATGAAGAAGCACATAGGATGAGTTATGAAAAGATCCAGAGTGTAAGAGCTTTTGTCTTCATGGAGTTGGGCTATGCCATCCTCCTGAGATGTTGTTATAGTTGCCAGTCTGTGAAAGTTTCATTACTTAGGCATGATTGGCCATTGGTATTTAACTTATTTCTAGCCCTCCTCACCTCTCCAGAGTTCAAAGGATGGGGGTGAAGGTCCAGTCCTCTAATCATGCCCTGGTCTCCCTGGTGACCAGCCCTCATCCTGGAGCTATTTAGGGTCCCCAGGAACCAGTCATCTTTCTAGCATACAAAAAAGAAACCTATCCTTCTGGAAATCCCAAGTGTCTCAAGCTTTCGTGCTAATCATGCCCTGGTCTTCCTGGTGACCAGCCCTCATCCTGGAGCTCTAATCATGCCCTGGTCTTCCTGGTGACCAGCCCTCATCCTGGAGCTATTTAGGGTCCCCAGGAACCAGTCATCTTTCTAGCGTACAAAAAGAAACCTACCTCTGAAGATTCCAAGTGTCTCAAGTTTTCGTGCTATGGAATTAGGGACTAAGCCAATATTATTTTAAAAAGTCATTCATGTTACCCTTACATTTAGAAAATGACAAGAGTTTTAGAAGCTCTGTGTGAGGAACTGGGGGAGAGACCAGATATGTTTATTTTGCAGATGACTAGGGTTCTGGTATGCTTGGGGGTTGTAGGGCAGCTTAGGAGAGAAGGAAAAAGACTACCTGCTCCTTACCATTCATCTGTAGCATGTGCTTTCTCTAGCAGCAAACATATCCAAGGTCTGTTGGTGAATCTTTTTGCCAAAGAGCCCAAAATTGCCAGATGCAGTCAACACTCCCTCCTCCTTTCTCCCACCACTTTCATTGGTCAGCTCAGCTGAGCTTAGAGGGGAGCAAGTCACTGTGCAGAAGCAAAGCTGTCCGGTCTTCGTACCCCCCAGGGCCAGTCTAAACATGGCTGGGCATTTGAGGCATGAATATGTGGTCTTTACCATCACATAGCCCATGCAAAGACGTAGCCCAGACTGATGTATTTTACCCTAGGAATTTGAGGTCTTTTCAAAGGAAACATTGTCTTCCTTAAAACTCTTTTCTTGGGCAATCTGATTCTGAAGCTAATAAAACCATGTCTATGACTCAAAGACTTGCTCTGTATATCTTTGAAATATAGTACCAATGCACAATAAGGTCAGACTTTTGAGAAAAATAGTTTTGGCTCAAAATAACGGAGTTCTTTTAAAGAGAGTTTTGTGGAATTTCAAATGTATTCCTTTTGGATTGTCCTTTGCATGGCCTATTTCTCTGGGGAAACTTTGCCCTTTCTTGAGTAAATTCTATACATGCTCGCGTCTTTTCTGGCCAGTCTTCTCTTCCTAGATTCCATCCATGGAAGGTGCACCAGTGAGAACGAAAGTGTCCCTCAGAGTTCACGGACAGGTAGGCTCATAGTAGTCATATGACAAAGCATGTTCTTAATCCAATCAATGGCAGCTGTTACTCACCTACCTCCAGGCCTACTTGTTGAATTCCAATTCTTCTTTTCAGTTGTGTCAACTCGAAGAGTTAGAGGGGAGCAAGTCACTGTGCAGAAGCAAAGCTGTCCTGTCTTCGTACCCCCCAGGGCCAGCCTAAACATGGCTGGGCATTTGAGGCAGGAATTTGTGGTTTTTACCATCATGTTGCCCATGCAAAGACGTAGTTCCAGAGTGATGTATTTTACCCTAGGAATTTAGGTCTTTTCAAAGAAATGGGTTTCAAGGAAACATGCTTTCAGATGGAAATAATGTCTGACTCTGACATTGATACAGTTCACTCAGGTGCAAAGACTGTCAGGGACTCTTAGAAGGGTAAAACTGAATTGGGGAGTCAGATATCTGACATCTGGAGTTAGGCAGTACTTCTTTTTGGCTGCTCAGGGCTTTTTTTTTTTTTTTTTTATCACTCAGAACACATTTTCTTCCAGTGAAGAACCAGTGCCTTTCCTCATGGTTTAGGAGCTTATTGTTGAAAGATGGATCTCCTGTATTTTTTGCACATCTTGTAGCAGCATTGTTCCAGATGAACTTTTCAAGAGTGTTTGTATAGTGAACAGCTTTTGATGACAGAGATAGGGTCTTCCTCTAGGCAGTGGGCAGCTTTATTTCCTAACCAGAAAAATAAAGATAATATCTTCCTTCCTGTGAAGGGTGAGCAGGTCTGCTAGCAGCCCCCTTAGAAGATTGAGGTTTCCTGAATTTAGAGTCCTCACCTGGGATGTATGGTAACTTGTGTGTGTGCAGCACCAGCCTGGGCCACTTTGCATTTTCTCAAGGGATTGAGAACCAATGTGAACACGAAGCACACGCTCAAGGGGAACCAATGTGAACAGGAAGCACACCCTCAAGGGGAACTAGTGTGAACAGGAAGTGCATACTCAAGGGGAACCAATGTGAACATGAAGCACACACTGAAGGGGAACCAATGAGAACAGGAAGCACACACTCAAGGGGAACTAATGAGAACAGGAAGCACACACTCAAGGGGAACTAATGTGAACAGGAAGAGCATGCTCAAGGGGAACCAATGTGAACAGGAACCACATGCTCAAGGGGAACTAATGTGAACAGGAAGTGCATGCTCAAGGGGAACTAATGTGAACAGGAAGCGCTCAAGGGGAACCAATGTAAACAGGAAGCACATGCTCCTTGCTGTGCTGTGAGCCATGAAGTTCTTTGTCTCTGACCTAGGAGTCCAGCAGCATGTGTGTTAACTTCAAGTCGGGTAGAATTTCACACCCCTCACATTTCTTGGCAGCTCTTGACAAATGAGCTCTAGATCATGGTTCCATGGTTCCAGGGAGAGGCATGTGAACCACACACGGCCAGTAAGAGCAGAGCAGGTTGCTGTCCACAGGGATCATTTTCGTCAAGTCACATAATAGAGGTCTGGCCAGTGGGAAGGATCTTGAAGACTTCTGGTGGTGGTATTGGGCCAAGGGTGTAGAATATAAGTTCAGCCATCTTTGCCATCAAATGGGGAGAGCCCTTTGAGAACCAGTCTGTTACAGAGTAAAACAGAGCCAAGCAAAGGAGAAAGGGGAGGCAGGAAGGAACATTGATTGAGACTGAAACTGAGATTGATTTGGATACAGTAGCGTTGATTGAGGGCCCGGACGTTGCTCTTTTCTGTGACATGAGCCAATACTTTCATTTTATTTGCTTAAGCCAGTTTGTGTGGGAGTTTTTGATATTAACAAACAAAAAAGTCTTGTCAAATAAAAAGGGAAGAGTAGGCTGACCCTCCCGAGGGACACTACTCTGGGTTCATTATTGTGCTTACATGAAAAAAGAATTCAAAATTTTGTCTTACCTATGGTCATACCTCCCCTCCCACCATTGGGAACCAAACTACTTTATTTTATAAAAGCAAGAAAATAGTTTTTTTTTCTAACTCTTCCTGTATGGGTGCATAATCCTCACCTGCTCACCTCCCTCTGAAATACAGCTGAGCAGTCTCTGCTCATTAGGGCGTGGAGCTTGGCTAATGGCTCCCAGAGCAGTTTTCCATGTCCTGTGTCTGTTTTTCCAAGGTGATGTGAGAATTGTGAATCAAAGCAAATACAGACGGCCCCAGAGAGGTGAGGTGAGTGTGGGAAGAAAGGCAGGGAGCAGGTGGATTTTCCCCCCTTCCTCCTATAAATTCATGACAAATAGTGAACAAAAGCTTATGTAGAAGTTTAGATGTCTAATTAAAATTTTTGTCTCAAGTGCAAATTCCTCTGAGAAAAGAACTCTGACTTCTTTGCACTCCTCATACTTCTTCATCTCACGGGGTACATGTCCCAGAACCAGTCTCAAAAATCTTTGAACTTTGGGCTTTAAGGATCCTGGAGCTAAATCCATGAGTAAATGAGGAATTTGGGATTATAGAGGTTTTTGCACTTCAATCCATCACTCATCACTGTTTTGTGATTCTGGAGAGAAATGGTGATCAAGTTGAGGTTGGAGTATCAGTAGATAATTATTGTTATTATTCTATGGGAAAGTGCTGTGGGATTTTGAATTACACAATGAACTCTGTGGGGTGAAAAGATTGGTAGGTGCTTTCAGGACTAGCTTCATTTTTAAAGGGAAGAATCATATCATTTTGCTTTCTATTTCCGTGTATGTGCACTCACAGACGCATGCATGCTTGTTCACATGTACGAATATGTGCACATGTATGTATGTGTATATGTGCACACATAATGCCTGTGTGCACACGTGTGCATGTGTGTGACTGCCTGTGTATGTGTGCATATGTCGGCATTTGTCTTTGTCTTTTAGAGGCCAGAATCATAATTATCTTTCTAATATTTCATTACCAAGTTCACATCATCAGCAGTACGTCTGTTACCAAATGTCCTCTTGCCTTTGTGGTAAAAGTGGCTGTTGAAGGGGCATGAAGAGAGAGTAGATAAAGAGCTTATCATAGTCGTAGCAGGGCACGCTAATAGATGGAAAAAGAGAGAATCAGAGGTAAAAGAAAGTAAGTAAAGAATCAATTTAAATACTGAGACTTTTATAATATGGACCCATGTGAGGCTCTTATTCATTCTCCAGACTTTTTTCTGACTTTTTGTCAGACCAACCACATGCCAGTCCCGGAAACAGTGCATCTTTGTTTTGAGATGATTTGCCCATGCCTATCCAGGCCTCTCCCTGCACCTTCTCATTTTCTGCCTCACCTTACCTTCATGCTCTGCCTGAAATAACAGGCCCTTCCCTTCTGAGCCCACTGTGTCCAATCTCACGCCAGCCACGCTGACCCACGCCTGGCCCCAGGTTACCACCACATTCACAAAATTGTGTCACCCTTCCAGCCAGTTTCCGTGTCTTGCTTTCCCTTTGATTCAAGGGGAGAACAAAATTTTGAATGATGCTTCTCATTTTTAAAACACACATGCATACTCACACACAAACACGCACGGCCCTACCTCAAGTTAATTTTAAGATTTTTGAATCTGGTTCTGGGACATGTCACCAGTGAGATGAAGATGTATGAGGAGTGCAGAGAAGTTGGAGTTCTTTTTTTTTTCTAAGAGGAATTTTCACTTGAGAGCAAAATTTTAATTGGACATCTAAACTTCCAGATAAGCTTTTGTTCACCATTTATCATGAATTTATAGGGGGAAGGAAAAAAAAATCAATATTCTACAGTACTTCTTTCATCCCAAGTAGGTTGAAAGACTTTAGCTGCAAAGTGAGGAGATCAGAAGAGAAACAGATTTATCAAAAAATAAATAAATAAATAAATAAAATAAATAAAACCATCTTACCAATGTCATTTGGAAGAACAGACTCTTTGTGAAGTAATTTCTGATCTCCTTTCCAAAGGCACTTACTATTAATGGGCAGCCATGAAGATGAGAAGCAACAATAAGGTTCAAAACTTATTAAAGGTAGAGTATCATGTCTTTATATAGTGATCAAGAAAATGCCATGAAGGCTATCTGTAACAGTACGATCAAAACATTTCTGAATGTATATGGATCATGCCCTATGATTGCACCAATGTACAGAATTATGATTCAATAAAATTATAAAAAAAAAAAAATTCAGTCTCAAGCGATCCTCTTGACTCAGACTCCCCAGTAACTGGGACTACAAGTGCCCTCCACAACACTTGGCTATTTTTTGCAAATGGGTGTCACTCTTGCTCAGGCTGGTTTTGATATCCTAGGCTCAGGCATTCCACCCATTGCAGCCTCCCGAAGTGCTAGAGGATTACAGGCATGAGCCACCACACCTGGGCCTTATACTTGATTTTTATAAGATCAGTGAACAAAAATTTAACCAGAATCATAAAGCTGAGAGTCACCACTCCTCAGCCACTTTCCAGACTGGACAAGATTATAGCTCCCAAACCCGTTGAATGAAGGAAAAGTGGCTTTCCTTGAAGAAGAACTCTGGTATACTGTCAAAACTTTGCATTAATCTTTCCTGCAGCCTTCCTCAATGTGACCTATGACCTTTTGCCAGAGTAAATGCACATTTAAAAAAATATATAATTGGACCCTTTGGAACTACTGGCCAGTAGCTCTGATGTACCCCTATTCTAGAAGACCCAAGACATCAGTGTGGTAAACCACTCTGGGACTTACGGGAGTCAGGTGATCCCAAACATTTTGGCTTGGGTCCTTCTCACAGCTTAGATCAGTGTGTCTCTGAACTCAGCCTATGGTTATCTCCCTAGTTCTGGAATCCACCATGGAAATAGATATATTCAGCAACTGGGAGAATCTCAACACTGTCTCCTGATCTGTGGTGAGAGGGCTACTTTGGCAGGAGAAGCCAAGTGGAAGCCTCTAGAAGCGCTTCTGTTATTATTTTCCTGCTTCTTTTGGGAGAATAATAAAACAAAACAATTTAATCCCTGGGGGATTGCAATGATTAGTGTCACCATCAGGTAATAGAAACATGCAGAAATAGTAATTCCCACCACATTCCCACTAGACATACCTGTTTGGCCTAAGCAGAAGAGGGATGAATCTTAGAGAATGATAGTTTATTATCATAAGCATTACAAGGTGGTGACCCCATTCTCAGTTTCACTGCATGAGCAAATTAACACATCCCTTGATCTTTAATGTGCAGCTATTAACTTGGCAAATTCTCCTCTAGCCATTCTTGTCATTAAGGACCACCAGAAGCAGTTTGCTTTCAGCTGGCAAACTCAGCAATACACCTGCACAGTCCTCCCTCAAGGGTGTCTCAACACTCCAGATCTACATTACAGTTTAGTTTGTAGGTATCTTGATTGACTTTCCTACACAAGACATCATATCATAATAGTTCACAATATTGAGACATAAAGCTGATTGAACCTAGTGAACAAGAAGTAGAAACTAGTTTAGTCTTATTGGTAAGAAATTTGTGTGTCATAGGGTAGAAAAGAAATCCAATAAAAATCCAAGGTTTTTCAACCTCATTTTTATTATCTAGGGGCTCAGTGTTCTGGGGAATGTTGAGAAATTTCTTCTAACCTAAGGAATAATTGGCTGCTTTTGGCCCCGCCTATAACCAAGCATTATAACACCTAGTAGACCTCTTTAGAGGCAACATATTTCTCATTTTTTGTTTTACTTCAGCTCATTTACCTAGCAATCTGATAGTTGCTAGTTTTGAGTAGGCTCAGGACACAAGAAGCCTCTACCTCTGGTGCAGGCTTCTGTGACCACTGACCTTTAGGCCACATGTTTTATAGAGCAAATCATACTTAAAGTGATGGTGGCAGATAGAGATATTGTTTGGAGTTTTCGGCAAGCCCTTACAGGTGAATCATAGCAGGCTCTCAAGATTTTGGAGCAATTCCCTGTCATGCCATCCTCTGTGGATAAATATTGTGTGTATATTGCAGTTCTTGGTCTGCTGCTAGACTTTTATAGAGGCTGAATGTTTAACCATAGGCTACCAATTTACCATATGACCTCAGCTGCCCATGAGGAACTGGTTGGTATTTGACCCATCATTCATAAAGTTAGGTGTTTACAACAGCACTCCGTATCCACTGAAAGTGGCATATACATAACTGGGCCCAAGCAGACTCTGGAGGCTCAGGGAAGTTATGTGAAGAAGTGTACCAAATGCCAGTGGTCCCCAGTACTGCTATACTATCATCTCCTTTATAGTCTGTACCTGTGACTTTAGGAGAAGTTTCCTAAGATCCATAGATAGAAGAGGATCAGACTCAAGGTCTATGTCCATTCATTCTGCTATTTACACAATGTCTTATACTGGTAACTTATAAAGAATAGAAATTGATTCCTCACAGTTCTGGAATCTGGGAGTTCAAGGTCAAGGTACCAGTAAGTGCAGTGTCTGGTAAGGGCTTGGTCTCTGCTTACATGATGGATTTTTGTTACTGTGTCTTCATATGGTAGAAGGGAAAAAGGGCAAAAAGAACAGCATAGTGGCTCAGCACGTGTGGCTCAACAGGTTAAGGTGCCAGCCACGTACACCGGAGCTGGTGGGTTCAAATCCAGCGAGGCCCACCAAACAACAATGATGGCTGCAACCAAAAAATGGCCGGGCATTGTGGCTGGCACCTGTAGTCTCAGGTACTTGGGAGGTGGAGGCAGGAGACTCGCTCGAGCCCAGGAATTGGAGGTTGCTGTGAGTTGTGATGCCACTGCACTCTATCCAGGGTGACAGCTTGAGGCTCTGTCTCAAAAAAAAAAAAGAGCATAGCTAATCCCTTCAGCCCTTTTATAAGAGCATTAATCCATTCATGAGAGCAGATTTAATGAGGCCAAATCATCTTCTAAAGGCCCCATCTTAATACTATTGCACTAAGAATTACATTTTGACATGAATTTGGGAAGAAACATAGGCATTCACACTATAGCACTTGGATTGATTTATAGACGTTTCTGCACAATATGAATAGAACATCCAAACATAAACAGGGTAGTACAGCCTACTTCAGAGACATATATAAAGAATAGTGAAGAAGAAAAATCCTCTTTCAATAAGCAGAAATTTGAGCAGTCTACCTGGTTGCTCAGTTTGGAAGGAGAAATGACCCTTGTATGGCTACAAATTGATTAATGGAACATGATCAGTGGTGTGTCTGCATGGTCAGGGGTATGGAAAAAACAAAATTGGAAAATAGGTGACAAGGAAATTTGGGGAAGAGATAAGTTCATACATCTCTGAAAGCACAAAAAACTATGATGGTATTTATGTCCAATATAGTTACTCACACAAGGGTGAATTCAGCAAAGCAGGACTTTAATGATCAAGGGAATAGGATGACTTGTTCTCCTGATTCTTGTAGACTCTTTTCCCAGCCACCTGTGTCATTGCCTGATGAGCTGATGAACAAAGTATCCATGCTAGTGGGAATGGAGATTATATGTAGACTCAGCAACATGGACTTTTACCCACCAAGGTCAACCTGGCTGTGACCACTGCTAAGTGCCCAATCTGTCAACAGTGGAGACCACACTGGGCCTCTAAAATAGCACTGTTCCCTGGGGAGATCAACCAGCTACCTGGTCAGATGCTGATTATACTGAAATTCTTCCATCACAGAAAGGGCAATGTTTTGTTGTTTTTGAAAATAGGCATTTATCGTGGATGCATATTTACTTTACCTACATGCAATTCTTCTGGCAAACTATCCTCTGAAGGCTTGAAGAATGCATTACTCCTTCCATATTCCATATAGCATTTCTTGTCTTTTTTTTTTTTTTTTTTTGTAGAGACAGAGTTTCACTTTCACCATAGGTAGAGTGCGTGGTGTCACACAACTCACAGCAACCTCCAACTCCTGGGCTTAGGTGATTCTCTTGCCTCAGCCTCCTGAGTAGCTGGGCCTACAGGTGCCTACCACAACACCCAGCTTTTTTTTGTTGCAGTTTGGCTGGGGCCAGGTTTGAACCCACCACCCTTGGTATATGGGGCCGGTGCCCTACCTACTGAGCCACAGGTGCGACCCTATATAGCATTTATTATCATTAAAGAATTCACTTCAAGACAGATAAAGTATGGTGGTGATCCCAAGCTTATGAATTCACTGTTCTCCATCAACCTGAAGAAACTGACTTCATAAAACTGTGTAATAGACTCTTGAAAACCCAGTTATAGTAAGAGTTAGGTAGAAATACTTTTCAGAGCTTGGGACAGATTCTCCAGAAGGCTATGGATTCTCTGACTAGTATATGGAACTATTCCTCCTGTAGCCAGCATTCATGAGTCCAGGAATCAAGAGACTGGAAATGGGAAGTCATTATTCATTATTGTCCCCTGGTGATCCACTAGGAGATTTTTTTCCTTTCTGTTCCCATGACCTTATAGTTTCCTGACATATAAGTCTTAGTTCCACAGTGGGAAGGGGGGACATAGTGCTACTAGAGACATAGAAATGATTCCATTGAAGAAATCAGGACCACAATGAGATTATCACTTAAGCCCAGTGAGAATGCTTATATCAAAAAGTCCCAAAATAACAGATGCTGGCCTGGATGAGGAGACAAAGGAACACTTACACACCATTGATGAGACTGGAAACTAGGATAGAGATACCTCAAAGAACTAAAAATAGTTCTATATCATTTTTATCTAGCAATCTTACTGTTAGGTATTTATCCAAAGAATAAAAAAAAAAATTTTGTTTAAAAAACACTTGCACTGGAATGGTTATAGCAGTACAATTCGTAATTGCAAAGTTGTGGAAACAACCCAAGTCTTCATCAATATATGAATGGATTCATAAGTTGTGGTATATGTATACCATGGAATACTATCCAGCCATAAAAGGATGGACATACATTATCTTTTGCAAGAAGGTGGATGTCACTGAAGACCATTCTCCTAAGTGAAATATCAGAAAAATAGAAAAACAAACACCTCATGTACTCAATACTAAGTTGGAAGTATTTGATCAACTCCTAAATACATATATGAAAGCAAAAATCAAAGAAAATTAAGAATGTGGGAGGGAGATGGAGGGGTAGGGTAAATTTATACCTAATAGGTACAATGCAGATATTCTAGGGGAAGGGCACACTTATTTATAGCTTTGACATAAATGTAAGAAATAAATTATGCAACTAAAATGTATATATCCCTGTAACACTCTGAAATAAAAATAAATTCATTAGGAAAAAGACACACCCTGAAACAAACAAAACAGAACAATAACAAAAAAATCCTGTTGCATGGCCACTTTGGGTTCCTTAGTCTGAATCAACCAGCACAGGGAGAGGTTACTATACTGGCTGGGGTGACTTTTTCCTGACTACCAAGGCGGGCGTTGGACTACTAGGTCACATTGGACTTAAGGAAGGGGATCCAGAAAGGCCATCCAGAAAATACCTGAAAGAATCTCCTAGGAATTCCATGTTCTGTGATTAAGGAAAATGGAAAACTACAAAACTCAATCCAGGCAGGATTATTAATATCCTAGACTCTTCAGGAATAAAGGATTCATCCCACCAGGTAAAGAACCATTTCCAGCTGCAATGCTTGCTGCTGAAGGCAAATGGAAGACAGAAGGAATAGTGGAAGATAGTAGTCATAAATGTCAGCTGTGACCATGTGGCCATTACCACAATGAGGACTGTAACTATCAGAATATTTCTTCCTTATTTTGTTATGAATCTGTTTGCATAAGAAAATGTCATCCTTTTCCTCTCTCTTTTATCCCCTTAACATATGACATAAAATGACTTCATACCATTGTGTGTAAATATTGTTAATTTTTTATCATAGTACTTAAGTTATAAGACAGCAAGAAGAAAAGTACACATAACTCAAGAACTTTACCTCCTCTTCTGGGGAAGAGCTTAGTGCATTTTTCCTTTGAATAGAAAATTCAGTTGTATCATGTTTTGTGAAATTATGGCCTTGATATTATCTTTGAAGTATGGTTTAAGGAGATGCTTATGTGTGTCAAGATGACGAGAGATAGAACTGTGATGGTTAATTTCATGCATCAACCTTACCATTAAATGCCCTGACATTAGAACATTAGGTCAAACATTATTCTTGGTGTGTCTTGGGAATCCTTATGAATGAGATTAAAACTTGAATGGGTAAGTTGGTATCCCTAAGGAGGAAAGGATGAACCTCCTTCAGTAAACTGAAGTCCCCAGAAAAGCAAAAATGTTAACTCTCTTGCAAGTAAGAGAAAAATCTTCCCACCTGATTGCCTTTGAGAGGGGACATCCAACTTTTTTTCCTGCTTTTGAATATTGATAGTGGAATAACAGCCCTTCCTGAGGTCTGCCAGCATTTAGACTAGAACTCTGCCATTAGCTCTCTTTCACCAACTGCCAACTTTGACAATTGTTAGTCTCTATAATCAAAAACCCAATTCCTTGTAATAAATCACTTTATACACACATCTACATAAACACATCCTATTGGTTCTATTTCTCTGGATAACCTTAATAGAGATTTTTGAAATTGCCTTTGAATTCTAAGTGAATAGAATTGAATTCCTTAGTTGGGATTTTCTTTTTTAGGAAAGACTGTATGGAGTTGAACACTGTCTGGGGCTTTTCCTTCTGGAATTTAAACAATCTGATTTGAGTGGTGATTTTAAATCTCTGCGCATTTTAAGTTTGAGATTGGAATTCTAGACCACATTTGGTTTGTCTGTGAAGCTTAAATTTGAGTCACGTTTCAAGAATAGGGATGAAAATCTGGATGGAGAAAGATCATCCAGTAAATATGTACAGAGTGATAACTTTGTGTCAGGTTTTGAAGATCCATAGTGATAAAACCTGACCTTGTGGAGCACACCACCTCGTTAGAAAGTAAATCATTCTTCACATATGTGTACAAATAAATTAAAAACCACAAATTCTAGTAGTACATTCTTCAAGAGCATATAAAATGGCAAAGCTTAACAAGAGATGACAGGGAAAGCAAAATCTCAAAAATAGGGAAAACGTAATCAAATGAAGAGGCGGAGAAAGCTTATCCTGGAAGAAGAGAAAATCTGTGGCTCTTTAGCAAAGAGGGAGGACAAAATATCATTTAGGCAACTTAAAAAATGGGTAACTGGAGCCTAGGCACTGTCTCTTGCAGGCTACACCTTTTGGATTTCTTTGTCATATGGCTTTTGACTATTGTTTTTTGTTTTTATTATTTTTTTTATTTCAGATTAATAGAAAGGTACAAATGTTTAGGTTACACTGTTTTTGTTTCCAAGACAAAATTCAAGATGTAGTTGAGTCCTTCATGCAGGAGGCATGCTGCATACCCTCACGTTGCGCACATTAGTGATAACTTGCCAGTCCCCTTCCCACTTGCCAGTTCCCCTCCCCCTCACTTTAATATACTTGTGTTTTTCTTTCATGTGGGCATGTGGTTGCCTATATGTTGATTTCATATTAATATTGAGTACATTGAATACTTGCTTTTCTACTCTTGTGATATTTTACTAAGATGTTTCAAGTCCATCCAGGTAAATACAAAAGATGTAAAGCCCCCCTCCTTTTTATGGCTGAATAGTATTCCATAACATACATAAACCACAGTTTATTAATCTATTCATTGGTTGATCGGCACTTGAGTTGATTCTATATCCTGGCAATTGTGAATTAAGCTGCAGGAGACATTCTAGTGCAAATGTCCTTGTGGTAAAATGAATTTTTTTTTCCTTCTGACTAGATATCTAGTAATGTGATTGCAGGATCCAATGGAAGTTATACTTTTAGTTCTTTGAGTAATCTCCATACATTGTTCCATAGAGGTGGGGTTAGTTTGCAATCTATTCAACAGTGCATAAGTATCTCTCTCTCTCCATATGCATGCCAGCACCTGAAGTTTTGTGAGTTTGTGATGTGTGCTGTCCGTACTGGGTTTAGGCTTCTGACTATTGTGTAGAATGGGATGCAAGAGCAGGTGATTGGAGAGAAGTAGAAAGGAGGACACTGGAGTTTTCTCCCTTTTCTCTCTCTACTTCAGTTGTCTCTCTGCCAGCAGTTGTGTACCCTGTAGGGCTCCAGCTTGCACCTGATGGCCCTTGTGCATGGTACCAACAGGTATGGTGCTCTCTTCTTCCACCAGGCCTCCTTGATGGCCATGTTCCTGCAACACAGTCTCTGCTTGAAGTACTTTTAGCCTTAAGGGTGGTAGCATCTTCTTGCTTTTGCTTTTCCTCATTTTTTTTTTGAGGGATTAATGTCTCTTTTGGCTTTTTAAGTCTTTATCCCCAGGGTAATCAAATCCTTGCATCAAAATACCTCTAATGAAATATCTAGACTAATTTCTATTGCCTGATAGATTTGTTTAGACAATGCATGCAGCAAGTTAGGAGGTAAAGATCTGATCCCCTCTCCAAAGGCTGTGCTTTTAACTCTTATGCTATATTATCTAATGTCTAATGGCAGAATCAAAAGTTGGCTGATTAGAAACTAAAATTGGCCAACAAAGTTGACACCTGACCTGTGTAAAACTTATTATATAATAGATTTTAAATTATAACATAAGAGGTCTGACATTTAAGTTTGTGAACTCATCGTAGAAGTAGTGTTATATATTTCATTGCTGAATATCACTATGGTCACCTTTGAAGTACTTCACTTGGGAAGCTATACACTGACCCCCATGTCTAGTCCATTCTTCAAAACAATTTTGGAACTTGTTTTTCTGTAATGATCATCACAACTATCATCATATGCATACAAAAAATGCAACAACAATAATAAACACCACTCAGCAAGACATTACCCCACGTTGGCACGACCTTACGGAGTGGTTTGTACAGTGCAGGGAATGTAAGTGGATGGCGGCAAATTTGTGAACATAATTATCAGAACTCATGTACACATAGCTGCATGACAAATGGATGGATATATTTTACATATGTCCTAAAATCTTAGATCTCTGCTGGCAGAGAGGCAACTGAAGTAGAGAGAGGAAAAAGGAGAAAACCCCAGTGTCCTCCTTTCTACTTCTTTCCGATCACTTGTTCTTACATCCCATTCTATACAATAGTCAGAATCCTAATCCCAGTAAGGACAGCCCACATCACAAACTCACAAAACTTCAGGTGCTGGCATAGATATGGACAGAGAGGAAGTCTATTCATTTAGTGAATGCAAAGTAATTATTTAAACTTAATTATTATGTGTTTACCATATGCCAAATATTATTGTAATTATAGTTAATGTAGTGAAAAGAGATAAAAACTCAAAGAGTTTATATTTTTAATAGCCAAATACACATAATAGACTTATAAGGGAATGTATAAAATCCTATAAGATTTATAGGAAGAAAAAAAGCTAGAATAGAGAGTGGTTGTAATAGGACAAATTACATTTAAGAATACAACTTCTGGGCTAGGCGCCTGTGGCTCAACTGGCTAAGGCACCAGCCACTTACACCTGAACTGGTGGGTTCAAATCCAGCCTGGGCCTGCCAAACAACAATGATGGCCGCAACCAAAAAATAGCTGGGCGTTGTGGTAGGTGCCTATAGTCACAACTTCTTGGGAGGCAGAGGCAAGAGACTCACTTGAGCCCAGGAATTGGAGGTTGTTGTGAGCTGTGATGCGACAGCACTCTATCCAGGATGACAGCTTGAGACTCTGTCTCAAAAAAAAAAAAAAAAAGAATACAACTTCTGCTATAAGGAGGACAATGCCTTTCTCATTAGACAATGAAAGTCAACTATTTCGGGAGGGTGGAGCAAGATGGCACCCGAGTAACAGCTTCCTTGCAACTGGGCATGGTGAGACTGTGTAGAGAGGACTTCAGGCATCTCTGGCAGGCAGGATCTGCCCATAAACTTCCCTTTGGGGACACAGGGAGAAAGCATGAGACTTCTGAACACCCTGAGGAAGGCAAAAGTGGATATTGGGCAAGTGGTTGCGTGTGTTCCTTTAGTATAATCCTGTCAGCAGCTGTGGGTGGGCAACAGTGGGACTTCAGGCTGGAAAGGTCTTGCCTGTGAGCTGTTTGGGTTTCTTTTGGACTCAGTGCTTGGTTGAACTGCCTTGGGAGAACTTGGGCAAGAGTACAGGGGTCTTTGAGTGTCCTCTGGGGCCCCAGGCTGGGTCATTGAGTCAGAGGGAGCTACCGGTGTTTGGTTGTGGGCTTTGTGGAGCCACTGTGGGAGAACTGCCCTGACAAGCTCCACCCTCAGGGTTGTAGAACAAACATCAGGTGGGAGCGAGTAATCTAGTGACTGACAGGCTAAAGGTGGGAACTGAGATGCCTTGCAGCCTTAGCCCTCAGGGGCATAGGGTGAGACCAGTTTTGGCACACTGGGTAAGTGGATAACCACTTAAGGAGTGATCCCAGCCACAAGTGCTTTCCTGGGAAAGCTTCTGCTCAGCCCAAGTTAGCAATTTAAAGTGTCTTCTAAGCAGGCTGAGGAGGATTTAAGCTCTCCACCCTGCGGGGTTTGAGAAATCATTAGAGATACAGGATCACTCCCTACAAAGATCCAGGAACAACAGAGTGATTCTGCCATGGTCTTATCTGGGATAGACAGCTCCCCAACTCTGAGGACGGCCATAGGCAACAGTGAAAAATAATCATGAGACAGAATCAACAGAAAAACTCTGGCAATATGAATAATCAGAGTAGATCAACTTCCCCAAGGAATGACAAGGTAGATACACCACAAGATGCCTTGCATAAGCAAGCAAATGGCT
>CAUYON010170881.1:0-20306 GCA_963573935.1 Arctocebus calabarensis
AAAATCGATCACATCTTAGGTCACAAGTCTAACCTCAGCAAATGAAAAAGACAAGAAATTATTCCTTGTATCTTCTTGGACCATCAAGGAATAAAAGTTGAACTCAGTAACAACAGGAATCTGCATACTCATACAAAAACATAGAAGCTAAACAACTTTATGCTGAATGATAGCTGGGTCATAGATGAAATTAAGAAGGAAATTACCAAATTTGTAGAACAAAATGATAATGAAGACATGAATTATCAGAACCTGGGACTAGCACTGCTTCTCCAACCAGCAGTTAAAAAATCCTAATTGCTGGTTGTCTAGTGGGTGATCTTGCTCGAATATATCATTTTAGTTTCTGCTTCTTCAGATAAATTCTGGATCCATTACTATAGTTGGCGTTTCCTGGGAAATAGACTCAGGTTGGAATTTGTGTGATGAGGATTTGAGCTTTGTGGAAGTATAAAGAAGCAGGATTAATCAGAGATATTGTTGAACTTGATATATTTGCAGCACAGCCTGTGGCTAAGCTCAGAGGAGCCTTGGAGCTATGAGTGACCTTCAGAGTTGTACCTCCATGAATAAGAGGCTATTCTTTTATACTTCCACCCTCCTTCTCCATCATTAGGTAGTTAACAGCTTTCATGTTCCCCATCATTAAGTAGTTAATAGCTTTCATGTATCCCCAGGAAAAGAACTTGATCTTGGATGAGGTGGTCTCTTCAGAAGAAGACAATTCCCAGAGAGGATTGGAGTTAAGATCCGCCAGCCAGTCAACATTCCCAGAATCTGGGAAAATAAGGGTCTCAGTTATGAAATGGGAGTTTAGGTGGTTCAATATAGCATGCTCTCTCTTAGACTTTTAAAAAAATTAACCTACTTTGGTCAATATTTGAGGAAGGGAAAAATTATGTCTGTGAAAACCTCATAATAATTACCAAATAGTCAATAATTTTGAATGAATACAGGTTTTCTTTTTGAAGTTTTGAATGAGAATATCCAATCTGTCTTTAAAATTCCTCTACCCTTAAAGTTTCCCAAAGTGTTTGCTTTCTACATGAATTAAATGTAACTTTAAAATTATTAACATTCCCAAGATCCAATAGAATTCCGCGGTTTCTGCATCTGTTTTCTGAGTCTGTGTTTTGTATTAGTATTGAAATATTTCATTATAACAAAACTCTCTTCCCCTTAGTCCCCCAGTCATAGATTGGGAGTGGGACAGCCTTCCACTATCTCACTTAGCCTGACTTGACTCTACGCTTCTTCTGCCTCTGGACCACAACCCCCACGACTCTTGCTCATAAGAAACCTTGAAGATCTAAGCACAGACGTCTTTTTCCTCCTTTATCTTAGATCCTTTACTTTGGAAAATTTATAAATTCTTCTCCTTGAGATACACATCTTTTTAAAAGCCTCTTGCCAGTTCTACTACCTAAGCCTGTCTTTTTCAAGGATCTTTGAAGTATAATGGTCAGAGAAGAGACAGCCCCCATCTCCCTTATCTCTGTGGGAGAGTAGGAGCCTGCCTTCCTGGCCCCAAGTTATAAAACAAACCCTTGCCATGAAGATATGAAGAAGTTTACTTTTAATTTTGGAAATGCCAGTTAACAAACACAGATGGCCTGTGTATGACCTGCCTGCCCACACCAGCTCTGAAACTATCCCTTACTTTTTTTTTTTTTTCTGTGAATAGAAGCAGTTTTATTTCTTTTCTGATCTGAAGTTTTTTTATTTATTTTTTTTTTATTGTTGGGGATTCATTGAGGGTACAAGAAACCATGTTACACTGGTTGCATTTGTTAGGAAAAGACCCTCTTACAATCGTGTTTTGCCCCCAAAAGGTGTGGCACACACCAAGACCCCAACTTTTGATTCAGTAGAGTTGAGCTCACACTGACCTTTGCGCTTTCTCTTCTATGGTCATCACTGTGAATAAATTCTCATCATCCTGGTTTAATTTTGTACAGTGCAATTTTTGCTTTGATAGTCTAAAAAATTCCTTAATTATTTCCACAAATTCTTATGGCTTATCTACATTTTTTCTAATCCATCAAGTTGTACCTGTGGACTTTTTACAGAAGAATGGCAGCTTCCTGGATTATATGCCTTTAGTTAGACATTTCTATCCAGATTATTATGTGGAAAATATTCTGGGAATAACATAACTATACAGTAACTATTAGAAGGAATGGCATTAATGTATAAAACTCTAGATTTTAAGGGGTGGCTGGAGATAAAAACAATTCAAATTGTAGGATTTTAATTTGAAAGAACATGATAAATGTAATTATCTACTACAAATCTATCTACTAAAAATCTATCTACTTTCTTTTGAAAATAGGAGATACTGAAATGAATATAATCTAAATTTAACTGTCTCAACATCTTCCAATTAATGATATTGATAGGAATAAAACCCTGATTCTGAGGCCTATGATCTTTTCACTACACTATTTTCATAGGTATTTTTCCTCCCAAAACACCTAATGAGGCAGCTTTAATAAAAGTAATAAAAACGTACATCCTTTCAAAAGCCTCCAACTTAGGCCAAATTAAGAGCAATAGAAACTAATGTGATACTTATCAAAGTTCATTCTTGGTAGGGATCATCATCCTTCTCAGGGTGACTTCAGTAAACACATAGAAGGATTCACCCGTACATCATCTCCTTTGCCTTCCTCTGACACGGATCTAGAAGGCCCCACCTCCATGGAGCAAAAAGAAGCTCTTTGCTTCCCCCCTTTTCACCAAATCTTGACACTACCTTGAAATATTTGCTATTTCTCCTTTTTTCTTGGGTCTGGACTCCATGCTGTTGGTCACATAACACATTCGAAACACTCTGGTGGGTGCTGCATAGAAGAGACTGAAGTGGACAGACACAGATCTGTTTTCATGAACCTCTCCATTGTGCAGGGCAAATATTCAGCCATACAATTATAGCAGTGATTGTTTAGTCATAGTTCTCACAAGATTTATAAAATAAGAGTGCAGAGCTATGCCACCTTCTGCAACATCTAAGTGGACAACAACTTAGTAAGTAGTGAGGGAAATAGTCCAAGAGAGTGTGGCATTTTGAGGACCTAAAAGTTGTAGAGTGAAAACAGTTTAAGGACCCTTTTGACTATGTAAAAGATGTTGGATTTGATATAAGAACATTTGAAAGTTTTGATCCAGAATAATTTGTAATGTATTGAGCTAGAGGAGGCATGATCAAAATTTATTTTTTAAGTATCACTTTAATTGCCACACATGAATTATAGATTAGAACAGGGAAGAAAACAATGGGAGGGAGTGTTGATTGGGGAGAAATTGTAATATTCTAGGTAAGCCATGATTTTGTTGTGTGAATTAGGAAAGTGTTATATTATAGAAAACAGAAAAAAAAACTCAATGAACTCATTGGTTTGGTGCTTTTTGTCCTAAATTTTCTTTTTTGCTACATATTGTTATAATTTTCACAGTTTCTTTACCTTATTATATTTATTATACATATTTTATTTATTTACATCTACTTAATTAAATTTAAGTAGATTCAACCATGTGACTAAAAAAACACTGCAATTATTATTTTCATTTCCCTGTAATCTTAGAATTAGATTGTTCTAGATACATGTTTGCTGCTTAATGAAAATTTCTATTTGGATGTAGAAAAGAACTTTTGAAACAATTATATTTAAAACTCAGCTCTTGATTTCTTCACAAACTCCAAACTGGTTTTTGCAAATTTTTCCCATCTCAGGAAATGCCAATTCTATGCCTCTTTGCT
Organism: Arctocebus calabarensis; assembly: GCA_963573935.1. Lineage (NCBI taxonomy): Eukaryota > Metazoa > Chordata > Mammalia > Primates > Lorisidae > Arctocebus > Arctocebus calabarensis. The sequence continues at coordinate 3,761 of CAUYON010170881.1, forward strand.
CAAGCTAAATTTCTTGTGGGCATCACCTAGAATCTGATCATCCCTCACCATCATCACTCCTGCTGCCTGACTGGAGTAGGCCCGGGTCCTACCTCATCATCTTTCCCAGAATGCAGATAAGAAAAAGGATAATTACTTAGCAACAGAAAGCTACTACATAGCAACCTTCTCCCACACACTGCCTCTGGTCAGAGGGTAACCAACTTGTTCGTTCCACAGATAAAGGCACTATTAAGAATAAGAATTAAAACATGTTCTATTTCTTGTCTCCACTTTTCTTTAAGCTTTCTCTTCTTCCCACATTTAACAAAAATTGGGGGCCACATTAATAGGGAGACCTGGGCACAGCGACACTCAATGAGGACATTGCCTCATGCTTACTTTTTAGTCTAATGAAATTCGAAGTCATAACGAGTTATTTTCTCCCCCTGTAATGGGGATAGGTAACCTATTAATCTTTGTCAGTTCTGTTAGCTTTCTGTGCTTAACAATATTCTTAACTGCATTCAATCCATTTTGCTCTAAAATTATTGATTAATAAAATATTAAATAAATAAAAATAAAATTATCAATTAACACAGGTCAAATTAACGTTGCATGCAAGTTAATAGAGTGACATTGAAATTTTATTAAATATTCTGAGACTTTTAAAGAAACGTTTTTACTATAAGATACTTTTATTTATTTAGGATCAATGAGAATGTGGTGGGGGAAAAATTTCATAATGATTGACATCAAGGGGAACAATAATTTATGGAATCATCTATTATATTTCAATTTGACTGATTTCAGATGGCCATGATTGCCCAACCCTTGAATATGATGGTGACCTCTAAATTATTAAAAGTAATTTTTTATGGGAAGATAAAATTGAAAAAATCAAATATTTCCAGGCTACTGATCACAGCTTAAGATCACAGGCTTTAAACCTGACAGTTCTTAGCTCTTTTGTTTACAAGCATAGTGCTTAGCAAAATTTCTTCATTTAAAAGGCATATTTATTTTTCTGTAGAAATTACATCCTAATGAACTTTGTGAATTAAATAAACACTCTACATACTGTGCACCATGCAGTGTCTTGTAAAGTGATTGTTCAGTCCATGGAAATGACTAATATTGTTGGTATTTGGAAGTAACCTATCCCTGGAATTTTTCTTTTCTTTTTCTTTTTTTTTTTTTTGTTTATTGAGACAGAGTCTCACTATGTCACCCTCCATAGAGTGCTGTAGCATCACTGCTAACAGCAACATCAAACTCTTGGGCTTAAGGGATTCTCTTGCCTCAGCCTCCCAAGTAGCTGGGACTACAGGCGCCTGCCACAATGCCTGGCTATTTTTTGGTTGTGGTTGTCGTTGTTTGGCAGGTCTGGGCTGGATTAGAACCCACCAGATCAGGTGTGTGTGGCTGGCGCCCGAACCGCCGAACTACAGGCACCAAGGAATTTTTCAATTATTTTTCTCTCCATCTTAAGTTCTTCTCATGTCCCTTCTTTTTCTACTTTCAAAACCTAAGTCTGTATTTTCTATAATTAGTAATCAGATAATGATAATTTCCCCCTCATATCTGCATGGCAACAGTGCATGTTGAAAATTAACTTTGAAAAATCATTTTGTTTATGTTTTAGCCCATTTTGATTGTGAAATCCTATAGGGCAGAACCATTGTTGAGTTTAATATTTGCATTGCCCCTCTCACCTTATTCTCTACCTTAGAGTCTAACATGAGCACTCAGTAAATACTTGTGGAAGAAAAATAAAAGAAAGAAAATAATTCACAAACAGGTAAATTAATGAAAAAAAAAGTTGTCACTATGGTTCAAAGTTTTCCTAAAAATTTCTGTTACCATACCAAGCCCCCTGGTAGGGAGTGAGCATGGAAGGGGCAGGCAGGAAGAATCATTAGATAATTTATGAAAAAGTGTTGCATTATTTTCTTGTTTTTCATTTTCATGATAGATATCAACAAACTGCAGGCTCTGAGAAATAATTATGCCCCAGAACCTAGCATTTCTTAATTTTATTTGATTACTGAAACACCTCTTTCATTTCACATATTTTAATAGAACCACAGTTGAGAAACAGTGATATATTTACTTAAAATGCACTTTATTGTGGTTTATTTTTATTTTGAGTACACAGTCATACAATAAGAAATCAAAAAGATAATACTTTTACTGTCAAAAAATTATAAAGGCACATAGGAGCCAACAGTGTACAGTTTTAGCTTTTCTAACTATATATGAATAGGTGAATATAGGTATATATATTTTCACATGGTAAATATGCATATATTGAGATTATATATACATATGTGATATTTTTTATTGTGGAAAAAATAAAATTGCATGGTTTGGATAAGTGTGATAAAGTCACTGCACGGCTTGAAGCAGGGTTGCACTAAAGCTCATGTGAATGATTTTTCCAACTTTGACATTCTGACCAAAGAACATCAGTAGATTTCAATTCCCACTTTGTATTCATGAAGGGTTAGGAATTTTTCTGAATTTCATTTTTTTCACATATTTAATTACTATCACAGAATTTTAAGTTTAAAATATATTACTGTAAATTTTATTTCTCCATTGTATTATCTCAAAGCTAAGAAACATAAAAACAAAACAGAATATTGTAATACATAGAGCTTTGTTCTGGGTGGTCAAAAAACCATCGTTATGATCTCAGTTCACTCTCTGATCTGCGAGGTAAACATTAAGAAGTGCCTTCATCTGGGAATAAGAACCCCAAGTTCAACAGTAAAGGTGTGAAGGGTTGGTTAAGTTCTGATCAGTATCTCTTTGCCTCTCGATAGTACACACACCATAGCTTCCTTGAAGCCTGTCAGGTGTAGACAACTATGAACACAGCTAGTGTCAGCAAGGCAGAGTTACTGATTTGTTGAGATTGGGGGTAGAACACACCATTGGAAATATGAGGCTTCTCAGCTAAAAACAAACAAAAACAAAAGCAAGAGGCTCATTAAAAGTATTCCATGATTTTGAGAAGAGTTTAATAACAAAGAGTTTTGCTTTTAATCCAGTATGTTCTAGAAGCCCAGGTTCTCTAATGCTCACAAATCTGTGATAATCTTATCTAAAAGGCAAAGGACAAAACAGATCTAAAGCTGCACTCACTAAAAAAAAAAAAATAGCAGTAGTTGCTCATATTAGCCGTGAGAGGGAATGTTTGCTCAGTTAGGGGTTTGGGGCCAAGTTTGCTACTGCATTTATCAGAATTGTGCACAGAAGGGTGTGTTTTGTGTTGCTTTCCCTTTTCGCAGGGATCCTTTTCTGATAATGCTGTGCTATGAAATTAAAGCATTTACAGTTTTCATGTATGGAATAAGAAAACTATAATCTAGTTGAAAGTACCAGGCAAGATTCTAGCAGCACCAAGGTCTAACTGTCAGGGCCATACCTGCTCACTAATGTCACACACTGTTTCTTCTTTCCCTCTGTTTCTCTGTTTTGACATCACACTACATATGTCTTGCTTTAAAATTGGCTCTTTCACTAGATTGTCTGATCCTCAAGAGTTGCTATTAATGTTTTTTCTTCTTTTTCTTCTTTTATGTCACCTATTACTTACACTGCTAGAACTTCTAGATTGTAAGTGCTTAAAAAAAAAAAAGTGTTGCTTTGAATAGAAGTGAGCTCAAATACGGCTCTTTTGACTATGGTCCTGCAAAAGTTTAGGCCAACTGTAAAACTTAGACACCTACAAAATTTTGGACCGTGGTAATCTTCATGGGACTATGCTCATTCTGATGTCAATTGCAAGTTCCAGGGGTTCCCAAAGTTATTCTTAGGTTTGAGTTGACTAGAAAGACTCAAAGATCTCACAGAAAGCTTCTATACTCACAATTTTCTACAATTTATTAAGATTAAGATCGGCCAACGGATGGAAGAGACGCAGAGAGGATAGGCACTACTCAAGGAGCTTCTCTTCTCTTTCTGCTGCTGTGCCAACACTGGCGCGTGGCAACAGTCACCGAGGAACAACGGAAATGCTCACTTGAACCTCGAGTTCATAATTTTTATTGGAGTGCCATTATGTAGACATTATTTATCACTGAGTTGATTGATCGATGCGCTTGGAGTTGATCTCGGTCTCCAGATCAGCTGATGCTTCATTATCAAAAGCCCCCACTCTAAATCACATTGTTGGTTTTTCTGGCATTACAGGGTCAGCCTGCACTCTAGATCACATTGTCGCTGTCTGACTGCCCCAAGGCCTCCAGGCAGAGAAGGAGCCACAGAGAAATCCTTTACTACTCAAGCACTTCTGTACGATTCTTACTGTGAATATTATTCTATCAAAACAAGTATCTCCGTCCTGACAATATGCCAAAAGAATGGCCAATTTCAGCAGAATCATAGTTCGTAGAGAAATGAATCCAAATGCATTTGAGAAGTGTACTGAGGATTGAGGAAAGCTTCATCGCGAGAGAGGAAGCCAGTTCCTCAGTTAATCAGTACAGTTTAACATTTCTGTTGTATGCACCACCACCCCCTATCCCAGCTACTCGTTTCTCCCTACGTTCTTAACGTCAAATTTTGGCTGTTCTTTCTTTTGTAAGTGATCACTTATAACAACCATTTATCCGTTTATCAATAGTGACTTTCTTGGAATTTCTTTTTCTTTTTTTGATAAATCACATGTGATTGTTCCATAACAACATTCAGTATGTGCTGGACTGTCTCTTAGTCCTCATCACACATATTTTGTGTGGTTAATGTGAGACTGGAGATTTTCCTTGTTTACAGACGTCCCTGTTTTCTTCGTATGCCTTAGTTAAGTCATTCTAAAACCAGTAGGGAAGGTCCTTACATCGCTGGATGCAGTGGTTCTCAACCTTCCTTATGCCGCCATGTATTTTCATTTTTACAAAGGGGTGTGACCCCCAGGTTGAGAACCGCTGGAAGGGCTTGTGGATGAGTCTGTGTTGATGCATTGTCTTTCACTTTCTGCTAGTGGTGCGAGTGTGACTGTGCAAGGAGACCATGAACTGTTCCAGAAACCCGAAAGTAATATATAATATTCATCCCTCCAGCATGTGTTAATATGGACCAATTTTCAGATGCTGTGGTGCGACCGGGGTTAATATACAAAGATATGAAACATGACCCTTTTATTCCAAGTTCAGGATTCTAAAGTTATACCTCTACATACTTTGAAACTACCACTATTTACATAAAACCACATTGCCAGGCGTTATCCTTACATAAGTCCTAACATTTTTAATTATTTATGATTAAATCAAATTTCATGTTATTTTTTTAAGTTCATTGATTTTTAAATGAAGGGAAAAAATTAGAAAGTGAAACCACAAACTGTCTTTCCTGAGTTCTTCTGTATTTTTCTAAAGCAAAGACAGAGTTTAAATGGATTGTCCTTTCCTTAGATCAATTTGGAGAGTCTCTTCCTTTTATTTATCCAACTAGGCAGCTTCTCTCAGCCCTCTCTGAATTTCCTTCTGAAATCTGCTATACTTTGTGATTTTAAGACTCCAATATGTGCTTTGAGTCAAATTATATCAAAGAAATGAAGTTAGACACATTTATCAAAAGTTTCAAGAATATCAACAGAGTAAAGATAAGTCATGAATTTAAATTTGTGATTAAATATTATCAGAGGAACCAAATGGTATTTCCAGTTAATAATCGTCAGGAGGAATTTTCAATAGACAACTTGTCTGTACTAAGAGGCTGCATGATGAATGGAAAGCACAGAAGAGAGAACTTTGGTCTGAGCTCAAGGTCCAACAGTTACCAAGTTATATGAACTCGGTAAATGAACCACTGAACTCTCCAAGTTCCCTCTGGTAGAAAATATCTTTCTATAATACTCACAATGTTATTTTAAGGTTTGTAGTGAAAATGGATACGTGTTTGTGAAGTACTTTGCAGATGTTAAAGATTTTATGCTATTTTCATCATTTTACTATAATTTTCTTTGATTTTATAACGATAAGTCCTATGAATAAAGGTAGAATTAAATCAGAAGGAAGTTATATGGTTTAGTTAGGACAGAATTATCACTGCTTAGAGAAGTAAATATTATATAAATATTCACAGAATCAAGTGAAGAAAAACAATGAATATCTTTCTAAAGCACGACAAAAAGTGATTAATTTAATTATTGTCTGCTATTTGACTAAAAAGAAGTTTATCAGAAATGATTGCAGGAAGCATTGATTTTGGCCTTAATTAGATGTACTAAGAATGTAAAATGTCTGATAAAGAAGTCGACTGTAAGTTTTCTTATCATAAATCGACAACTATTTGAAGTAATGCATATGTGTATTAGCTTGATGTAGTCATTTCAAGATTTATATGTAGTTCAGATTATTATGGTATAGGTGGTATATATACATGTATCCATGCACACACACACAGCTACACAATTGTACCTGTCAATTAAAAAAAATAAAGTTAGAGATAAGAAGAATGTACTACAAGTTTTCACATATTAAATCCTAAGAGAAATTATCTTGTATGATCTGATGTGTCAGAAGAATTGAGTTTAAGAAACTTAACCGATCAATGAGATTCTTTTTGTCCATTCTGGGGATGGTGACTCTGCATTAGCGATGACATGAATAGGATGCAGAAAATTATAACCTAGTACATAATCTCCCTTTGTAAAGCATTATGTAGAGGGTTGGCCTGAAAGAGACCAATTTTTAGCAGAAGATGAGTTAGTTGGAGAGTACAACAATGCTGTATGCTAAATCAATGCTGATCTTCAGAAAGAGTAAAATAAAAAACCACACAAGAGGAAGTACAGAAAAACTGGAGGGGTAAAGGGCAGGGTAGTGGAACAGAATTTGACGAAAACAAGGGGAAAAGCTGCATGTTTGTCCTGTGCGTCTTTCCTGTGCGTGTCCTAGACCGCAGCTTGTGTGTTGATGATGCCGTGCCTCCAGCCCAGTTCCCTCTGCAGCTCTGCATGCCTGCGAGGAATGACTTGCTGGACATCTGCAACACGGAGCCGCCGCTGCTGTGTGTATTTCCAAAATTGACATCATCATCTCACTCCCATAAACTATTCTCCATCTTGAACTAAATACCTCTATAAATGTTACCAGTATGTGTTTAACTAGTGTTTATCAGTCAACTAAATTATGCAGGCACTGTAGGAAGCATAGATAGTAGGATAGTAAGAGAAATGAACCTGCAGTCCAGGATGGCAAATTAACGATTACGGAGGTGACGAGGAAGGTGGGCATTTGATTGACCTCACTGCCATTGTACTCTGCATCATGTTAAGCAGTAGATTCTATCAATGTTTATTAATTAAAGCAAAAACCACTTCTCAAAGATACTTATCTTTGTGTCTATTTACTATTATTTCCTTCAGGTTGTCATTTACTCTCACTTAGGTTATCACAAAATTCTCCACTCTCATCACCCTGTTTTTAATTGTTAAACCCTCCAAATACGTCTTTTGCCCTTCCGTTGAACAGTCTTTCCATCATAAAAATATAATAATGCCTAAAATTATTAAACAGCTCTCTAGTAGCAGGATCAAAGTCTTAAATTAATTGCTTGGATTAAACAGGACCTTGCCTATCAATTTAGCACTAACTCCAAATTTGTATTTTACAGCACTAACAAGCTACTTGTTCAAAAACACAGTGGTGTTTATTTCTCATGCATCTTGAATTCTGCATGTTTTGCCTCTGCTTAGATTTCCACCTTCAAGTTTGAACAACTAAGAAAAATGTCTTAAACTTTTGAGTCTGAGATCAAAATTCTTTGGATTTCAAAACTTTCCTACAGCCTACAGAAAAAATTATTTTACTGTTTCCTCTACTTTCCTTACTACCTTGTCTACCTTCCCTAAGAAATAAAAGACGGCTCATTGTTTGGTAAGTAGCCCATATCATGATTCCTTTATTTATTTCCTTATCTACATTTGCTTCTGCATGGGCCCAAATGTATTTTAGGGTAACCAACCCTTACATCTGGACGTGAAAAATTCTACAGTCATTTTGTGCCTCAAGTTCTTATAGCACATTGCTTGATATATGTAAGACGCACAAAAATCATTTTGAAATGAGGTAGAAAAGGATGGAAAAAAATAAACTCAAAAGAAACGATAAAAGCTTCAATTTACAAAAGTCTTTTATTAGTAACCCAAGAGATAACGCCTACTTATCGCCTATTATATAATTTTTCTCAGTGACAACTGAGAACATAGAGTAATAATTACTAGAGTGAGGATTTGATATGAGCAGCCTGAACTGAGGAAGGTGAAAGTCACAGAAATGAACACGCACACCTGTATGTATGTGTGTATCACTTAAGTGGCCTAGACTTGGTTTGCTTGGGTATGTCATTAATCTTACTTCCTTGGAGATAATTTGTATGAGTCACTAATTCAATCTCAGTGTTCATTCTTTATATATACATATATATATATAAACATGATAAGTATCATGTATTATGATCAATAATTTTTCTAGGGGGTGACACCTGTGGCTCAAAGGAGTAGGGTGCCAGCCCCATATACGAGAAGTGATGAGTTCAAACCCAGCCCTGGCCAAAACCTGAAAATAAATAAACAAATTAATTAATTAATTAATTAATAATTTTTCTAGGCCTCTTCAGATGCCTTGTGTTTGAAATTTCAGACGAGATTGGGTGCGTTCAGGGTGGTATGGCTGTAGATGTTTGAAATTTCAATTCATCTTCCCAATAAATCTGTGAGGTAGGAATCATGACTCTGATTCCATGGAGGGAAGCAGACTGAAGCATGAAAAGTGTCCCTAGTGAGAATCTCTATGTATTAAGTGGTCTAGAAAATACAGATTTGTTCAAGGCATTGAGGCCTGAGAAAACATAGTCACTCGTAAGTAAAATAAACAGTGGAGATGATAGAGGAGAAATCATTTCAAGAAGTTTTTGGATGGAAATGTTATAGCACCATCCAACAATCTTTAGCATGAGTTCATTATCTTCCCCAGTAAGAATCAGAATTCAGCAATGAAGCATTCTGATTGGTTGCAAATTTTCAGATGATTTAAGAGTCTTTTTTTTTTTTTAAGGAAACAGGGTGACATATATCTGAATCCAATAATAAACACACATTTTATCTTGACTACTAACTGATTCCTCTAAGAGGGAATAAAAATGAGTACAATAAGCTGACGACTCATTGCGGAAACAAATTCCAGGCCTCGACATAAATTCCAAGCCAACAAATGAAGCACCATTCTTTATATCCCTAAAATATCAGAAGGCAAAAAAAAACCAGTTTCTCTTTCTAAAGAGACATGGCCAGAAATGAGTGTGGCAAGGCCCACTGCACCTGTGCCTTAGAAACTAGCCATCTAGTCACCGAATATTGGCTAACAACAGCTTCATGCCAAACTCTGTGCAAGAATCTGGGGACACAGAAGCAAATAGGTAAGATCCTTTCTCTCTGAGAGTTTCCCAGTTCAGTGAAAAAGGACGTGAGGAAATAAATCCCAGCATTAAATACTGTCATGGAGGTAATGGCAAATGGCACTATGAAAACAAAATTTAGCAGGTCTTTTTTTTTTTTTTTTTTTATCTCTCACTGGCGTCTTGCTTTACTGGGTATCTTACATTCATTTGTTTTAATTCTTACTGTAAAACTCTTAAATTAAATTAGTTTAATTTTTTTTATTTCAGATTAATTTGAGGTACAAGGAAATAGGCTATAGTGTTTGCGTTTGATAGGTAGAGTCCCTCTTATAATCGTGTCCCATCCCCAAGAGGTGTGCCATACACCCTAACATTTTGCCTATTAAGGGGGGCACACCCAAATTTACAAGTGAGAAAATTGAGGCTCTCAGATTAAGTAGTCAGTACAAATTTTCAAGAAACAAAAGGAAAGAAGCGATGGTTTGAAACCAATTCAAAAATCATTTTTTTAGGGCCATATTGCCTCTCAGGAGCCAGTTCATCAGTCTTCCGTTCTTTCCAATTTTACAGTATCATCATAAAGTTTTAGTGTAGGAGAATTTTTATCACCAGCTCCTCCACTCCATAGCTTCGCCACCTTGGGGATGTTCCTAAACAACTCAATGCTTCAGGGTTCTCATTTGTAAAATATGGATAATAGCAGAAACTACCCCATTGTGTTATTGCATGGAGTAAGTGAATTATGTGCTCTAGATCAGAAGTTGGTGGACATTTTTTGTAAAGGCCCAGACAGTAGTACTTTGACTTTTGCTAGTGACACCATTTCTATATCATTTGTTCAATTCTGTTAAAAGAGCAGCAATAGACAAACTGTAAGTTAATGAGTATTGCTTTCATTCAATAAAACTTTATTTACAGAAGCAAGTGGAAGGACAGATTCAGCCTGTGGGCCTTATTTTGACAATTCCAGCCATGTGTGTAAACTATTAGGTCATTGAATAAGAAATGTCCAATTTAAAATCCTAAGTTATTTTACTATTAATATATCTCAAATGAGAGTGCAATTAATTAGTAACTACATTACAATTAGCAGGTGCCTCAACTATCAATACAGCTTTGCCATCTTAATGGTTGCTTGTTTATGCCAACAGGGAAAAAGTCTGGAGAGTGAGTGGCATAGAAATCCATAGCTTGTTGAGAATTGAATGTTTTTCCTTGCAAGAAGTGGTGCAAAGCTGGGAAGAAGTGCTAGTGAATTTGTGCAAGGTCACCTGAACACGGTGAGTGACAGAGTTTCCAAGTCTTGCTTCTGCAGTTCGAGCAGCATTGTTTATGTGACATCTGTTTGAGTTTTGTCCTGCAGGAGGATTGGCCTGTCTCTACTGACCACTGTTGGGTGCTTAATCCCAAACATCTTATGTGCTGTCCAATTAGTTGCAGGAGACATGCTCTATAATCCATTGACCAGGTTTCATGAAGGTTTAGTGGATAATACCAGGCCATCAAACAGATGCTGGTAGCGTTTTTTGATAAATATTCGGTTTGGGGCTGTGTTTCAGCACTTCATCTTACCCAACCATTGTGCCAATGCTTGCAATTTCAAAAAGGACCCATTTTTCATCAGCCATAATAATATGGTGTGGAAATGGTTTGCCTTTATGTCATGATGGGGAAAAAAAGTGAACCTTGAGACAATTTCTCTTCTGACACTCTTTAAATTCATGTGGAACTCATGTATCCAGCTTCTGTACCTTGCTGATTTGTTTCACATGGTTAGTATTGTTGGACTAGTAACGTCAAACCTCACTGAGAATTCACGCAGTATAGGTGAGGTGGATTTGGTCTCACGACAGCTTTCAGCTTATCGTTATTCACCTTGGTCTAAGATTTCCCATGCGTCTCATTTTTAAGATTAAAATCACCAGAATGGAACTTTTCTCACCAACAATTTACTGTGTGATCATTCACCACATCCTTCTCAAACACGTCATTAATAATTGGAGACATTTTACACTGCATTGGTCCTGAAATGGAACTCACATTAGAACATAACACAGATTTTTGACTTATCCATGTTTTTGCAAAAATTGCTCTAAAAACTTTTTGAAAGATAATCACAAGCCAAAGGATGTGCCTTCACAATAAAAATAAAATGAGAATTGTCAAAGGGAAATGTCACAGATATCAACTGTCAAGCTTTGTACATAATCAGACATTTTATACTTAATGCATGTTGAATAAGTATTAGTTATTATTATCATTACGAATATTTGTTTTTATGCTGGAAGAGTGAGATTCAATGTGCCTGATCAAGACCCAAACATAAGGCATCAGTAGTATATTTGTCAGGGTTGAAGTTTATGTTAGTCTTCTAAATTCAAATCCGTTGACGTCTCCTTAAAATCCCTGCTAGGGCACTTGTAACTCCAGCGATCCTCTGATTTGTCTGTTGAGAGCATGTCTTTGTCACAGAATTTTTCATGTGAAGTAAGTGCATCGTTTCCATTTCAGGCTCCAACTGCTCACTCACTGAGGCAGAACAGGGTTACAGGGTTTTTGGTAGAAAAACTCTAGCATGTAGTCAATGAAGGTAGGATCCCTGATTTTGCTGACTCTGGAGTTTGATATATACCGGCAAAATATAAAAGCAAAATTATTGCCATAGCTTTGACTTCCATTTCCAATGAAACCTCAAATAATATATCCTTAAATAAGCCACTACCTGAACACACTGACCCTTCCCATTTCTATTCCCCTTAATCTCATGGGAAATGGTTGAAATTCCCACTGATCTTTTGTTACCTTACTCTCTTACAAGATTATTTCAAGCCCCGTCTCTGCAGGCGTACCTAGCTGCTCCTCTGACCATTGTTGCCAATTACAGCTCCAATATTCTTAACCTATATTCCTATTAATGTTTCATATTCCTCATTTAGTTTTACTATTCCCAAAGTCCCCAAATCTCTCTGAGCATTTTGTCTCTTTAGCATCACTCACTCCATCAAAAGTACATAATTTATGCAGATTGCATGGAAGCCTGGGCTTCCTGTGATGGGATAGAATAGAGTCTGGATTTACTTCAACAGAGATCTGGATTTAAACCCAGAATCTGTGTGCAATTAGCTCTGTGACCTTGGGCAAAGTGAAGATCTTATCTGACCTTGCATTTTTATCTATAGAATTGAAATATAATAATATCTATGTTTTACAAGGATATGTAAGATAAATGCTAAGAACCTTCTCCATCCCTATGAAACAATGTAGTTACCTATTCTTCGTCTATCTTAACTAAAATAAAATAGTAATAATATGGTATCTATATTAGAGTAATAGAGTGGCACATTTGTTTAGTGTGTCCTTAAAGACAGATTTGAAAATTTATTCTTTTTTCCTCATCATGCAATTTTATACATATTTTATTTATAGAAAAACTGGATTATTTTGGTCTTTGTGACTAAATAGATCTTCTAAGTTTGTCTACTTATTTATTATTATTGCACATTTTTTCAAAGTAATTTCACATCTGCTCTCTTAAAGACTCACTGAAATATGCAGGGCAGGAATTTATCCATCAGATTTCCTCCAAAGAAAACACACTGACGGAGTTGTAATGGCTATGAAAATATGTGTGACGAAAGTAGAACTTGGGTCTTCTGACTCTGGGCTCTTCAAATATGCACCACTGTCTTTATTGTCACGGGAGTCACAAGTCAAAGGCAACCCAAAGAAGAGCAAGTAAGAGACAGGCATTGTACAGATAAGAGCTGGGCCGAGTGACACCAGAGATGAGATTCTGCTTTTGGCTTCAATTTTCCCCAGGTGATGGGTGTTAGGGAGATGAAGATGGGAACATTTGCACAAGATACAACCAAGACACAGTTTGCCTGCCAGACAGGGAGAGGATTTCCTCTCATTTTTTAACACACGTATATGATTGTTGTGTTTTAGAAAAGTGATATCAGTGAATCTCTTTTCACTGGTCTCATTTTTCCAACAGTTAAGAGCCTCTGAGTTTGTCCAGATTTCTGGAGAGGAAACAGGGTACTCTCACAGAGGAAATAGTGTTTAACATCATTAAACTAGAGTTTATCAGTCTGAGGGTAAGTGTTCATAGTGCCCCTGTACTCGTTCTAAAAATGACCAAACTACTTGCACTTACATGCCTACAGTGCTGAAGGGAAAGGGATAGTTACGGTGGGACGGCTACCCAACTCCCCAGCCAGGGCCTCCGTGGGCCTCCGCGGGCCTCCGCTTTGAGACTTCACATCTGTCACCTGACACTCATATTGGGAGAAGGAATGGGGCCACAGGAGGGAATCACGTGGTGGGCTGTCTGTCTCCTACAGTTCCATAAATGCTGAAATGACCAAGATTTATTTCTCTTTATGTAAGAGATGGATAATAATGGAGTGTTAGAACTGGTAAAAGAAAATTTTCTGTTACTGTGTCTGGCATTTGGCATGTATTGGGCAGTTAATAATGGTCTATCTACATGCACAGATATAAACAGGTATTCCCAAGCTTCACCGGCAGGTGAAACATGCTTTCCTCAATTGATGGTTAACAACAGGAATGTTAGGGTCAAACCATCCTGGATTTGGGGCGTGGCTCTTCAATTGCCTAACTGTGTGATCTGAGAACCGTTATTCATCTACTTTCATTATGAAATGAGGAAATTAAGATTATTTTCCACTGTCACCAGCAAATGAGAATATTCCTAATGATTTGCAATATGTGAGGCCCAGGCAGTGAGGTGTCTCATCTCTGGTACCTGCACTGTAACTGTTTTTAAATTTCACATTTTAGAATTGTGAGTTCCCACCCGTTGGATTGCTTGTTCCCCTATTCCTTTCCAAAACGTTCTGAAAATTCCCAATGTCCTGGGTAAAATTGAGCTAGAGTGCCTTTAGAAGTCTATGGAGTGAGAAGGGAGGAGAGGTGTGGTCAGGTGAACCTCATGGACAGTCCACCCTCTGCAGGTAGATCTCAGCCTCTTGGCTTCACTACCCCTCGCTGGGAGAGTCAGCTCCACCATCTCTCTTACCATGTGGCTCTGGTTCATTTTCATTCGACTCTGCTCATCTCTGGATTCTTGGCCCTGTTTGTGTCACTGCTAAACTCCTGCTTTCATTTACTGCATCACTTAGGGCAGAAATTCTCAAACTCTCTATGGTGAAGGACAGTGAGTGTGTGCTTATTTTCTAATACACAGCTACAATAATTTCCTCTATTGTCTGAGACACTATAGAGGCTAAAAGTCTGAAATCTGAGTGCTGTGAGGGCCGTGTTCCCTTCCAAACAGGGTGGGTTACCCTTTCTGTCTCTCTAGGCTCCAGGCAGACAGTCAGCAGCCCTCGGGTCCCTCGGTTTACAGCTGCAGCTCTTCAATCTCTTCCCCCATCACCCCATGACATTCTCTTTGTGCATCTTGATCTCCACATGGCATTCTCCTCTGTAGATGGCTGTGTTTAATTTCCCCTGTTCTTATGTGAAAATCAGTCATATGGATGACAGCCTACCCTAAAGAGCTCATCTTGCAAAGACCCTATTTTCTAAATACAATTACATTCTTAAGTTCTAGAGTTGAGACATGAGTATATCTTTTTGTGGGGTAAAATTTAACCTAGAAGAAGCATACACATTTCCCTGTATCCTGTTCAAGGAGACAAGGCTGCTGACCAGGAGCTTGAAAATCACAGAATGCAAATGATTATTAGTAAAACCCTGAGCATTGTCAATTTCTGCCTTATCTCATTGCTGTTCAACAACAGCTTGTGGACTAAAACTTCAAGCACACATATGAAAGTTCTCCTTTGCATAAAGCTTGATAGGACCATGAGGGCTAGTTGGTGAATTCCGCCTTGAAGCTGTGAAGTTGGGCACTCTTGAGGCTGTGCCTATTAAATGTACAGCAGCAGGACTGATGGACTCAGATAGGTGCTCACACCTTGCTGTTCCAGAGGAGATGGGTTGGGCTGCTCTTCCCATTATTTTCACCCAGGTATCTCTTCTGCATCTTCCATAACTCAAATTGGATTTCCCCAACGCCCCACCCCGTCTAACCTAGTGTGTGTCCTCTGTATTCCCAGAGCAGCCCAGCCTGTCCCTAGACTGGCACAATAAGTACTGGTCAATGTGTCCGTCTTCCCTACTTCAGTAGAAGAGAAGACTCGTCTGTCATTCCTCCTGGTCTCCGCAGGGTCCCTTGAGTGCCTATTGTCTCCTGGGTTTGCTTGTTCACATTAATTCATGGATTAAAAAAAAGAACGCATTGCCTTTCTGGGGAAGGGGGTTGCTTACTTTCTGGAGCCTCCTTCAATGGATGTTGGTGCCATCCTGGACAATCCCCCATTGAAGAGTGTCACTTTTAGACCCTTGGCACACATGAGTCTTCCACTAAAATACTAGGGATCACTGAAGACCTTTCGAATTATGTTTAAATGAATCATATTTCTCAAGATGGATATTTTGCTGACCTATAAGCTACACTGATGTCCATAATTATTAATACATGTGAAATATATGCTGTGCCCAGGTGTTGGTGTCCAATTACATATTGTGCCAGTGGCCACTTATCAGGTGCATTTTATTCAGTGCTTCAGTGCACACCGTAGCATAAAATTAATGACTTCTAACTTTGCCCTCATTCTGGAGGGCATATATCATTGAGGTTTTATCATTTTTTGTCTGCTGAGTATGAACAAATTTACCTTCTTTATCATAAGACGTAAACTTAAAATTCCACTGAAATTCTGAATTCATTTTCAGATATGATAATTTCTCACATCAGTGATTCTTAACCCCCAAGTCCCTGGAGAATTACCCATGAGAGAAAGAACTTGGAATCATGGTGCCTTGAAAACAGTTGTCATTCAATTACTATTTGTGGAGTTGGACTGAATCGAAGGTAATAGACATGCCTACACTCTCATGCTTTCCTTTTTCTAAAATCAGTTTGTCATCATTTTTCATGAAAAACTTCTTTTTAATAAGCTGCATTTTAAATTTGTACGTTGGAGGGCGGAGCAAGATGGCGGATGAGTAACAGCTTCCTTGCGGCTGGGCACAGTGAGACTGGGGAGAGAGGACTTCAGGCATCTCTGCCAGGTGGGATCTGCCCAGAAACTTCCCTTTGGGGACACAGGGAGACAGCATG
>CAUYON010170884.1:0-36644 GCA_963573935.1 Arctocebus calabarensis
TATGAGAGTTATAAATTAGTTTCATAGTAGGGCTGAGTACATTGGATACTTTTTCTTCCATTCTTGGGATACTTTGCTAAGAAGAATATTTTCCAGCTCCATGTACACAACCATGATTTAATAAAAAAAAAAAAGGTAAAAAAAATAATAACCAGCCCTCCTTGCCTTAGGCAAGAGTCTTGTGTGTCCTGAAAATCCCTAGTTTGAGTATCTTTATTGGCCATCAGCTCCCCTCTTCTGTGAATTTTCCATTCATTTTTCTATTAATTGAAAAAATTGATTTATAGAAATTCTTCATATAAAGTCTGAATATAATCCTTAATTGATTAAATGTTTGGAAAGTATTTTCTCTGAGACCATGAGCTATCTTTTAAGTTGGTTATATATCTTTGGTTATGTAAAAATGTAAATAATGTGGTTAAACCACAAGTTTTTTTATGGTTTATCTTTCTGTGTTTTGTTAAGCAAAAAATACACATACATACATGGACTATACATATATACTATACTATATATATATATACTCTTTATATTTATTATGTACCTTCTTCTAGAAGGTTTAAAGTTTTGCTCTTTATATGGGTCTTTAAATTCATATATAATAATTTTTGTATGTGGTATGAAGTAAACATACAGTTTAAATATTCTTTCCCCATTTGGATAGCTATTTTTCTTTATCAATAATTTTAAAAAGTTCACTCCTTTCAGGTGAATTTGTAATGCCACTTATGAATGATACTAAAAGGCTGTAAATATGTATGTTTTGGGATTCTGGGTCTATCAATCTTTATCCAGGTGCAAACACTTTTTGGCTATTCTTAATTCTTCATTTTTCTTTATTACTTTGGGATTAGTTTATCAAATTCCGAGAAAACACTCTAGAGATGTTGACGGGAATAAAATTGTATCTGTAGACTCACAATTTAGAGAGAATTTACATATTCTGTTGTTTTTTTTTTAGACAGAGTCTTACTCTCTAGGCTAGCTTAGGGTGCTGTGGCATCAGCCTAGCTCATGGCAAACCCAAATGCCTGGGTTTAAGTGATTCTTCTGCCTCAGCCTCCCGAGTAGCTGAGACTATAGACTTGTGGCACAACACCCAGATAATTTTTCTATTTTAGTAGAGATGGGGGCTCATCTTGCTCAAGCTGTTCTCAAACTCCTGAGTTCAAGCGATCCTCCTGCTTTGGCCTCCCAGAGTACTGGGATTCCTGGTGTGATCCACTGTGCCCGGCCAACATATTCTGAATCTTTCCACATATAAATACTTACTTTATGTCCATCAATATAACATTTTTTTTTCTAAAAAATTCAGACCAGAGTAGCTAGTTTGTAGTTTTTATTGCTATGTTGAATAGGATCTTTAAAACATCTGTTGTTGGTGGATAGGCACATTCTTCTTCTTCTTCTTATTATTATTTTGAGACCTGGTCTCACTTTGTCACCTGTGGCCTGGGTGCAATGGTATCATCATAACTTACTGAAACCTCAGACTCCTGGGCTCAAGTGATCCTCCTGCCTCAGCCTCTTAAGTAGCTATGACTAAGGCATGTGCCAGGCACACTACTGATTTTTGCAAATTGGTGCTATGTTCTAGGAATATTGCTGAGCCATATTATTAATTCTAGTAATTTGCCAGTAGATTTTCTTAAATTTTATATAAAGATAATCATACCTTTTGTGAATAATGATATTTTATTATTTCTTTTCCAATCATTATTTGTTTTATCACTCTGGCTAGGACCTCCAGTATAACACTTAATGGCGGTGGTGGCAGAAGCATTTAAAGAGAGGATTTTTAATGCTTCTATTAAGAATTATGTTTGCCATTGTTTTTTAGTGGATACCTCATGGGGGGGGTGTCAAGGAAAGTCTCCTGCATTCCAAGTTTGCTTCATCTAAAAGGATTTTTTCCTTAAATCTCTGAATGAGTTTTTTTTTCCTGTGGCTACAAGGAAGAACACTGGCTTTTAACCTTTAATGTCTCATGTGGTGATTCAGTTCTAGGCATGTACACATAATCAAGGATCTCAGCGGTGGAAGAAGAGATTTGAACAGAGAAAGATGGAATTTCTACCTTCACATCTGAACTTGGAACACTTCTCTGGTGACCCACTACCTCCCCGCCAAAGTCCTTTCTATCTTCTGCACCTTAGAGTTAGAGGGTTCCTCACCGGCCCATGTTGGATCAGCACTCTGCAGGGTCTGCTCCTGGTGCCGTCCAGCACTGTGCTATCTACTCTCCCCTCATCTGGACAACCTTTAGGATATGGCCATGGGACCTGTTCTAGTGACTTTTGGTGGTCCTGGTTCTTCTCTGAATGCACACCATGTTGTCTGTAGCCTGTCTTTGAATGTGGTAGCCAGAGCGGACATCAGCACTGTAGGCCTGAATCAAATACTTTTAAACTGAGGAGGCCACTTGCTTTCTTATTCTAGGTATTTTAGCTTTTACAGGCTAAGATTCTATCTGGTTTTTAATGGTGTTGGTGCCAGTGACTGTGCCATTTGACTAAGACCTTTGTGCCTTTTCCTTATACAGCTCCTGACTTACCACCTTTGTAACTGTGTGGCTGGGTATTCAGAACCATGGTCAGTTCCTTCATCCTGTTAGTTTCAACCTATCAAAATCTTTCTGGTCCATGTTCTCAGCGGGGGAGGAGGGGCTGGTGGGGCATACTGAGGGTGGAGGGGTGTTGCAGGCTTGGGCAAAGAGGAGGAGGTTTGGAGCCTTTTCTGGAAGGGATGTGGGAGGGACCAACAAAGAAGAAAGAGGTACCAGGTAGCAGGGGGTGCCCAGCAGAGGTTAGAGGTATGAGAGGGTAGTAGATGCATCACTACGTTTGGGGTCCTTCTCCAGATATGCTCACCTTTCTAGGAATGACTGTAAAGGAAGCATTCAGGTATTGGTGCTGGTCCTGGACTGGGGGATTTCAAAGTGGGGCAAAGCAATTTGGGGTGCTTGACAGTGTCCAATCAGGTCAGGGCAAGATACACTCTGTACATATTTAGAAGGGATCTCTCAGGGTAGCTCTGCTCTTGGAGACCAAAGAATGAGGGTGAGAAGGCCTGTGACTTGTAGTTTGCAACAAAATGTGAGCCTGCCCTAGGTCCCACAGCCTGTCCCTGGGACTCTGTGGTTGCCATGTCCCTAGGAATCCCCATCAGTCCTGAAGCACCTGTAACGTTAAGGGGGCTGAGGGAAATTGTTATAGATTGGTTTGGGGTGAAAAAAAATCTGCAATGCTAGCTTTCAGGGTAAGTCCAAAGGGCCTTCAAGATATTTTATATAGTTTTTGTGTGGACAGTGAGATAAGCTGATTTGTATTTAACCTTCATAGCAGGAAGTAGCCTGGGACACGGCTAGAATTTACCGACTTTAGTTTAAATGCCACAGAAGCAGCTACATAGTAATGATTGCAAACCAAGCACTTATTTCTCTTTTGCAGAATCTTCACCTAGAAAACTCCTTGCTACCCTTGTGTGCAGTCTCACTATCTATTAGGGATTACATTGGAGGGTGCCAGTGTTGGGAGCTTGGTAAACTTTACAGTATTCAGAAAGGAAGAAAAGGACTGACTCTGACATTGAAAGGTGTTAAAAAAATTGTAACAATTATCCAGATTGCATGACAAAGAGGATTCAGTTCCAAATTTACTGCCCCTAGGAGGAGCTTTCCTTGAGTAAGAACAGTCAAACTGGCAGAGTTGTTCTGTAATAGTAATGCAACCAAGTTGGAAACTAATTCTCTTGGGAGGATATTAGAAAGCCAGGGTAGGCAGCTACATAGCCTCAGGGCAGCAGGGGTTCTGAGTTCTAATTCTGGACTTTCCATGTGACCTTCTTGAGGTATACATTTATTCATCTTGTATCCCCAGAGCCTGGCGCAAGGCCCAGCACATATGTGGGTCACTATGGAAGTTTTGAGACAGACTGTGTCATGGCCCATTATTTCACTTCTAAGAAACACAGTCGCCAGTGTCCTTTCTGATCCACCCCAGCAAGTTTCAGATTGTCTGGCTTACTGGTGTTCCTGGGAGGGCTTAATTTGTTTCTATCTATGCAGATTTTACATGTCTTGATTTTAGTGTATCTTAAAACTTTTGTAATTATATGCTTCATGGATTTAATATAGAAGGAATTGCCATTGGAAAAGAAATTAGCTGGCCACATGATATTAAAAAATATTTACATTTGTTAGCATCTCTTCCTGGTTCTTCCTTATTGGGGAAAGGAACCACCGTGGCAGTTAGGAGCTTGTGTTCTGGAAGCCGACTGCTGGGAATGAGTCCCTGCTCCATTGCTTACTGGTCAGACAGGTTCACTGAGCTATGATGTTCCCATCTGTAAAGTAGGGATAATACACCGGTACCTACTTTATAGGTTATTATAGGGTGAAATGAGCTTACATAGGCAAACTCCCTGGAGATAGCAAAATCACAATAACGCAAGGGGATCGGAAGTTGTTTAGCTGTTATTATTACCTTTCGCCCCAGTCCTCTCAAAGATTCACTTTTCATCCCTCTGACAGCCTGAGATTTCTGGACATGTTCTAAACACAGAGGGTACCAATGCTCATAGGGACAGAAACCTGCACAGTACCCAGGTCACAGGACATCCTCAGTACATGCTTCCTGAAAGGAGCAATGTTGAAAGAAATTTGCTCTCAACTTCTGGTAATTACAAAACATACAAATTAGTCTTCCTAAGCGAGTGACTTAAAGACTCGCATATGTGTAATAGGAGTTTTGGTCCTTAGATTTTGCAAATGCAATCATTGACTGAAATAAACAGAAGTGTCTGGAGGTTGGTGGTCCTCAAATTGTATTACATAAGAGTTTCCTGGTTAACTCAGAAATTCCCAAAGAGTCACAGTCTTGGCAGGGAACAAGAATCAGGGAACAATCCATCAGGTGGTTCTGATACCACATCTGAGGACAGACAAAAGCTTCCTTTGAGAAACTCTAGGGTGACCTAAAGATGGGATGGGTACTTGTCTAAGAGGAAGACTTTCCTTGTTCTTTTGCTTTTAGGTTTTCTTTTCTCTCCCATGAGTGAACAAATAATGGGATTGAAATGACCTTCAATAATAGATTGGGCTGGGAGATTCTGAGCCTGGGGAAAATTCTGGTGTTGTACAAGCATGGACACACTTAAAGGATTTGCCACAAAGATCAAGAGTTATTTGGACACTTGTTTGTCTGGAAAACATCCAGTAGGGCTATTCTCTTGAATTGTTAAGCTGGGAGCTTATTTGCTTCTTAGCTTGACATTTTAGGAGAACTGTATTTTCTCCTTCAGGATTAAAGAAAGAAATATTCTGCAACATCATTGTAACTAATTCAAAAGCCAAGAAAGTTTAATGTGAACCATAAGAATGTGACCTGTAGTCACATTCCAAGTCCAACAAGAATGTGTCCAGATCAGCATTATGGTACTAGGAAATAAATGGTAGGCCCATCAGTCTTCAGGGGTGATGTCTTGTGTATGGCTGGATTTATGATGGGTTTTTCTAGGGATTTAAACTCCCCCAGGACTCTGTACATTTAACCTCTGGTTGAGGTCAGCAGTCTGTTCCATCATGACACTGTGCTGCGTGGTATCACTCTCCTCTGCTGAATAATCTGTTGCTGTAAATGTTGTCTTGAAAAGTCTCAAGATTCAGTTATTAATCAGAACCAATTTAACAGGCTATTGGTGCCATGAATAAAATTTTTTCAATTTGCAAAGCTGGGATAAGCTGATCAAGGGGACTGGTAAAATTTCATAGGAAATACACTAAGCTTCCCACGGCTGCCTAAAGAGCTTACCGAGGTTCACAAAAGTGCAGAGAGAGGTGTGTTTGGGTGGATACATTAATGGCAAATGGAGAGTAATTATAAGGAATATATAAACCCTAGCCTCACTTTAAATAAAGTTTTCTTGACTTGAGAGGTTCTACACTCTCTTTTTAAAAATCTGATTTAAAATGTAGCCCCACACATTTTACTTAGACAGATGGTGCTAAGGAAATAACAT
Organism: Arctocebus calabarensis; assembly: GCA_963573935.1. NCBI lineage: Eukaryota > Metazoa > Chordata > Mammalia > Primates > Lorisidae > Arctocebus > Arctocebus calabarensis. The sequence continues at coordinate 6,019 of CAUYON010170884.1, forward strand.
TTACTGCACTTAATTGTGCTTTCTTTCCCTTTTTTATACTAAAGCTATGAGAAGCTACAAGCTTATTAATTGTTTTTTGAGGCGCCAGACTCCAGACAGGAGGATGATAAATGACCTAAAATCACTTGTGATGTGCTGAAAGTATGGACAACCTGGGTTGAGTATAAGAAGCTATGGTTTTGGAGAGTGTCCATTAATTAATGAATTGGTCTCACACTGCCCTCTACATTGAGGAGGTTACCCTAAAAATGTGATGGATGCTGAAGGAGACCAGAGTATGCCCCCCCAAATGAGCCTCTTTGGCATAAGGATAGTTTTGAGCTGAGTATTTTGAGAAACTGTAGACAGAAGTTCTGAAACAGAGTAGAAGTTTTATAAGGGAAATTTACATCTATAAAGGAAATCTTATTTGCAAGGGTGTTCCTCTTCATATCAGGTAGAGAAGGATGACTCTAAATCACTAGACTTATGAGTGGGGAAGGCACTAACTAAAGTCTACATAAGGAAACTAACCTTTGTTTACCTGATTTTTCTGGTCACCTTTCTGTAGCTGGTCCCCTCAATATCCTTTGTTTCAGCTGAAGATGCTATTTAAATTTGAAGTCAAGGTGAACTATTTGACATTTGTTCATTTTTCTGGGTATTTCTGAGGTACACATGTTAATAAACTTCTGTTTGTTTTTCTCTTTTTTATCTGTCTTTTGTCACAGGCATCTGTCCTGGCTAAGGACTCAGAAGGGTAGAGGGAAAATTATCTTTCCTCTCTTACAGTGATCATCTAAATGCAAGCATGTCTTTGTTCTTTTACTTTTAGTTTTCCTGATTTTTTTTTTCTCCTGAAAGTACATGAATAATAGGATTGAAATTGCCTATTTTTAGATCTCAGAGTATTCTCCAAACGTCTTTCCAAAAGGAACGTATTAGTTTGCATTCCCACCAGCAATGTAGAAGTGTTTCCTTTTCTCCATATTCCCACCAACATCTCTGGTTTTGGGATTTTGTTATGTAGGCTAATCTTACTGGAGTTAGATGATATCTCAAGGTAGTTTTGATTTGCATTCCTCTGATGATTAAGGATAATGAGCATTTTCTTCTTAGCAAAGTATCTCAAGAATGCAAGAAAAAGTATCCAATGTATTCAGCCCTACTATGAAGCTAATTTATAGCTTTCATATGAAGGCTATAACCCAATTATAGCACAAGAATCTGGGGAAAGGGGCAAGGGAGGGGAGGGGAGGAAGAGGATGGGTGGAGAGGGGGTAAATGGTGGGATCACACTTCTGGTGCATCTTAGAAGGGTACAGGTGAAACTTACTAAGTGCAGAATACAAATGTTTTCATACAATAAACAAGAAAATCTCATAAAGGTTATGGCGAACAGTTGGATGAAAATATTTCATATTGTATATGAAGCCAGCACATTGTACCCATGATTGCACTAATGTACACAGCTATGATTTAATAATTAAAAAAAAGATTGAAATTGCCTATAATCAGAGTTTGACATCTTTTGTCTCCACCCACCCCCCTGCCTGCCACCTTCATTAGTAGAATTTCACCTAGAGGTAAAGTGTAAGATGGAAGGACAAATGTGATCGTCTCCAAGTCAGGGAAGACTTGGGTTCAGGAAGGACCAGCTACATAATTTGCAGACCTAGTGCTAAATGAAAATTGTTTGAAAAGCAAGAAAAAGGACCATTAAAGATAACAAATATAAAACTTTATCCTTTTTTTGTGTTCTCTCTCTCATCATAGGATGTTAAAAATTTGCTTTCTAATGTCATTCTAAGTAAAATAAAAATTTAAATTATATCCAACAATTTTTACTGCTCATCTTTACATTGTGCAATGACTATTTTAAATGCAAATATTAGAGCACGTATTTGTGGCATCACCAAAATCATACTATCTATATTTGTCCCTGGAAGGTGCCTCGAGTTGGTCAGAAAAGATAAGCACAGACAGTTTCAGTAAGGCTGGAAGGAAGAGAAAGTTTCTCTGGGAACAGAGTGGCCTTAAAGGAGCTGGCTAGGAGTGCTTTCACTGGCATAGAGATACCTGGGGACTCTCACAGGCTTCTCAGATCACTCCTCCCAGCAGCCGCTGGTCTGACACATTGTCTCCTGACCTGGGGCAGGCCCTGGGGAGCCTCTATCGCCCGCCAGTTGTATCCCCAGTTCACGACCGATAGGTGAGTCCCACAGTATTGCAGCCCCTGTAACAGGTAACTGGATGGGGTGGGCTACAGGCTTGGCCCTCCTAGAATTACGTTCTCCTGTCCACTGTTTATCAGACACGTTGTGGCACTGCCCAGGCTGGGCAGGGACAGATGCTGCTGTGCTCTGGCCCAAGATGCTGCAGGATAGGGACACACCCTGGGGCAGAGGGTGGCAGAGGTTACTGGGTAGGCACAGGGAGGGGAGGCCAGGCAAGGTGCAAGTTCCCAGGGGGCAGGAGGAGGGTGGGCTGAGACCCCCCCCCAGAGAGGTGGAGAGGTGGGGATGGGCGTGTGGAGGGGTGGCGGGAAGCAGGGCGCAGCAGGAAACACACTCACTTACAAAACACGCTTCCAAGACACAATTATTAACAAGTCAGGACTGAGGCTGTGGAGTATTCACCCACAGGAGTGGGGCCCTCCTGAGCTGGGGCCCCTGGGGGACTGCCCGGATCATATGGCGCTGGGCGCAGGAGCAGGGAGCAAGTATGCCAGTTCAGCAGCCCAGCCTGTCCCCAACTCCCAATTAGGGACCTTCTTGACGGGGACAGCTCTGTGAACAGTGGCTTTGCTCTCTGGATGACAGCCTTCCTTCTCTTTACTGCAGCCCCTCTTCTTCCCTTCCTCTGCCCCCCAGCCCACTGCAGGGCAGAGTGGGAGTAAGTTTAACATCCTTATGGCTTCTCTCTGGGTTTTCCTCTGCTGTTCCTCCCTTTCTTCCTTCCCTTCTCTGTCCCTCTGTCTAAGGGGGGGAGGGGAATCTGTCTTTTAATTACAGTTTAGTTAATTAAGGTGCATTGCCTGCCTGGCAGGGTACATGTGGCCACAGCTACTGCTGCCAGGGCTCTTGGAGCTCCTGGGGAGGTGGGTGCCTGCTTTTCAGGATCGTGGGGAGCCCAACAAGAAGAAAGGAGCGAGGAGGAGGAAAAATACCTCTTGAGAGCCACACAAGCTTAGAGAAGGTGGGAGAGGAAGCATGGGGAAGTGGGAAGAAGGGAGGAGGAATGCAGGGCAGAAGGGAGTTTGCTTTTTGCCTGTTCTACCCACACATTTTGGGGGCTTGAGTGGAGAAAGCCAGGGCCCTAGCAGAGGAAGTCTTTGCAGCGTGGGTGCCTAGCCCACGTTGGAGAATCGTAGGTGTGGGGGTGACAGGGAGCTTCAGTGCCGAGTCTGAGATAGTACTCCTGTCGGATTCCTGAAACTGACTGTACACTAGGCCTCTGGAGCATGTCCCAACAAATTAGCACCCTGTGAAGGACAGCCAGGGATGGGGAGGAGGAGACGGTGGGGTTAAATGGGACAGAAGAACAACAATGGCAAATCTCTTCTGGGGCTCCCTGTGTGGAGGAGAGGTGAGTCTTTACATTCACAAGAATCTTCACAAATATCAACTTAATTTTTCTGGGGTGATCAAGACAATAGTAGTAAAAGCCATAACCTCAAACTGATTGATTGATGATTGATTGAGTGAGAGTTCCACTGTGTTGTCCTGTGTATGACATCATTGTAGCTCACAGCAACCTCAGTCTCTTGGGTTCAAGCAATCCTCTTGCCTCAACCTTTTGAGTAGCCGGGACTACAGGTGCCCGCCAGGATGCCCAGCTAGATTTTCTATTTTTAGTAGAGATGAGGTCTTGCTCTTGCTCAGGCTGATCTTGAACTCCTTAGCTCAAGCAATCTTCTTGCCTTGGCCTCCTGTAGTACCAGGTGTGAGTCACCCCATGCAGCCTGATAATACCAAATTTTAGAAACGAATTTGTCTTAGTGGTTTTGCTTTTATTTATTTGTTTAATCTATTTATTCTTTTATCTTTTGAGACAGAGTCTCATTCTGTCACACTGGGTAGAATAGTATGGTATCATAGCTCGCAGCATCTCAAACTTCTGGGTTCAAGTAATCCTCTTGGTTTAGCCTCCTGAGTAGCTGGTACTACAAGTGGCTGCCACCATATCAGCCTGGCTAATATTTCTTCTTCTTCTTTTTTAAAGTAGAGTTGGGGTCTCACTCTTGTTCAGGCTGGTCTTGAACTCCTGAACTCAAGGGACCCACCTGCCTTGGCCTCCCAGAGTGCTAGGATTACAGGTGTGAGCCACCATGCCTGGCCTTCTTAGTGGTTTTATAATCCACTATAGTATAGTTGAGAAAGCACCATTAAATCTCCAACTGTGTGACAAGGGAGGGGATGCAACTTACCCTCTGACGTCTCCCAGCTTCTTGGTTGAGCCCACTGTATCCCAGAGTCCCACATTCACAAAGAGGCACGTTTCTGTGCTCAGAAAACACCCAGCCACGGCCTTCCTGTTCTCTTAAAAATTCATGTTTCTTTCCTATGAAATATTTCATTTTTGGATTACAATGCAGACTCCACTGAAATTTTCCTTCTAGGGGCAGGAAAATTTAATTTATCTAAGGACCAGTACAATCCTATCTAAAGGTTTGAAGTGCTTACTGAGATATCCTTCATGATTGGTGAGATATGAGAATCATATTTATCTCTAATTCAAGAGAGAAGGCTAAACTGCCAGCTAAGATCGTGCCACATCCCCCAAAGTGGAATTTGTCAAAGTAGTGGCCTGTGGATTTCCCACATCAAAATTACATGGAATGATGCTTATAAAGCATATTTCTGTACCCACTTCAGAACAACTAAATCTGTGAGGGGCCAGAACCTGCATTCTAAATACATGAGTCTTACAGTCTTGTATCTACAGGCATCTGAGAATCAGTGTTTGGAGCAATGGTTCTCAAATCTTGGGAGGGCCCAGAATCACCTGGGGGGCTCATAAAACATAGGTCCCTGGACTTCACCCCCAGAGTTTCTGATTCAGGAGTTCTAGGGCCCAAGATTTTGTGTTTCGAACAGGTTCCCAGGTGATCCAGATGCTACTGGCCTAGGGATTACATTTTGAGAACCACTGGTTTAGAATAATTAAAACAACTTATTCTGGTGTCAGCCAGGTGTGAGCTCCTTCCTGTTGTAGGGAAGGCCTCAGGATCAGCGGGTAGGAGGCAGGAGTGGGGGCGGCCTTGTTCTCTCTGTTTGGGAGGTGAGTGTTGGGAGAAGCAGGGCCCTTGGGGAGCAAATGTGGACTGGTGCGTGTGTCTGTCGGATGACCAGGCTCCGTTGGCTGGCTCTTCAGACTCTTGGGAGCTCAGTTTGGTTTTGAGTCTTCGCTGTAGGGCTAGTCATAAAGGACTGGCTAAACCCTGGGGTTCCAGTAGACCGTATATCTCAGAACGAAGCTGGAGTAACCAGAAGCAGGGAAGAAGGCAGTGTCTTTATTGTGGCTAACCAGGGAGAAACCATCTCTAGAAAGCCAGCCGGGCATATTCACATGGTGACAGGCCAGTAACCTCCAGGATGATCCTAAATATCTCAGGGTCTCAGTCCCCATAAGCTCCCCTGCTTCATCTAGAAAGTATTTCAAGGCCTCTGTAGAATGTGGAGTGCTTTTTTGCGGTTCTGGGACAGCCCACGGGACTGGCTCCTTCCTTCTTTCTCCAGACACCTGCCCTGCAGTTCCCAGTATGGTCACTAGAGGTCTCAGCAGGACAACAGTTCTCCTAGGAGGTCCCGGAAGAAGCCTGAAACCCTTCCCTCCTCCAAGTTGGTGGACTGTTTGTTGGTCAGGTCCCTCTGGAAAAGGGAGAATAAAGTGCTTGCCACCTGCCTGCCCAACGTCATCAGTGGGATGACAGGCTAGTCTTGTGTAGCTGTCTGAGAAAGCCATTTTTCTCTTCAAACAGTGCCAGAGTTGTCCCAGGAGAAGGAATGGTACTGGCAGGGCAATGATGCTTGTCGAGAAGGGGCCTGCAGTGCCCTCCCTGCATACGACACGGCTGATTGGCATTTGTCAATCTTATGTGAAGTGCCATGCAATTGCAGCTTCAAAGTCCCTTGCACAAGCTTCTAGCCAGATTTGCTGCCCTTCTCTGCTAAAATTCTGGAGCTGAAATTCTATCCCAGGATTACTTTCTGGGGCCAAAGCTCTTTGTAGTGCTATAGTCTATATTTTGTCCAGCAGCAGTAGAAGTACACAAGAAATTATCCATCTCTGTGATTTTCCCATTTCGTACATAACCTGTCCTGCTCCTCCACCCAACTTTGAATCAGCGTCAGGTCCAGAAAAGGCTGCTGTGGGCTCGAGGGGCTATTTTGGATAAACTTGCATTTTAAGCTAACCTTGATATATAAAAATCCAAAGGGGCCAAAATGTTAAGCCCAGTAGTGATTATTTGCTCTATAAAAAAAAAAGATTCCCTGTAAAAAATGTCATGCATTTACTGTGGAAAAAGAAAGCTCTGTCAAAATGACACTGCATATTTAGTTAATATCTATATTTCCATAGGTTTATATAAATGAGGGGTAGATCTCAAACTACACTGAAAGCTGGCATGTGGGGGTTATTATTTTTGCCTTATTGACTTCCAAATTATTCTCTGTCTCTGAGATTTTTCTGGCCTTGTTAACTTGGTTAACAATACATTGAAAAGGAGAAAATGTAACTGTTTACCTGTTGGGTTCCCTTAAGTTCTGGAGGGCTAATAAGTGGTATCTTGGGAAGGAGAGAAGCAGATACCCGCTGGATAACCCCGAACTGCAGAAGTCAGCATATTTGGAATGACCGAATGCAGAGTTTGCCATGTCTGCCTGAACTTGACAGGTCCCTATACAGGGTGGGCTACGTGCTTCTCATCTGCACCTTCTCCTTCCTGCCCTCATTTTCTTTGGTTAGTAACAGAGATTCACCGGGCTCTTGTTCCTGGAGGCTGTTCCCATTTGCACAGTTTAACTGTAACTTTTTCTGTAATGCTATAGTGGAAAATGAACACTCCTGGGAGGAAATTGCATGAAAAACAGCCTGAGGTTAGTGACCAAACTTAAGCATCATGTAATTTTTGAAATCAGCTCTTTTCAAATTCATTTCACAGATGAGGAGCCAGAGGTTCAGAGAGGTACAGTAACTTTCTCAAGCTCACCTGGATACTTAATGGCAGAGCCAGGATTGGGACCTGAAGTCCCTTCCTAGGTCCCTTAATTTTCTTTTGCTTCTAAAAAGCTTTGGGGGTATGTACAACACTCTCCCCCACAGAGAAAGCAACAAGGATGCCACACTAAGAAGACACTTTGATAGAAAGAGGATTGAGTTTTAATCCAGGCTCAGTCCCATTTAGGGCAAGTGACTTTCTCTGGAGGCCTCAGCCAACTTCTATGAATTAATGGATTTGGAGTGAGGGATCCATCTCTAAGGACTCTTTCCCTAAAGGATTCTGTGTCTAAATGATGGTTTGGAGCCTCCACACTGCAGGGGCTTAAAACTGAAAGTCCCTTCAGTTTTAAATTCTTTTTTTTCTTTTCTTTTAATAAAAATTTCCCCCAAAGTGGTATTTCTGTGAAAACAGACTTAGGAAACATCTACAGTTAGGAATCAGTTTTACATTCTTATCATCTCTGATGACTGATTTGCACAGTTTCCTCCTAATTCCCATTCAACATGCCCTTGAAACTTCAGGGAGATTGAGAACAAGAGGCAATTCCAACCTGGAAATCCTGGTCAGGTGGGGGAAGGTTGAACAATAACGCAGGATGGTATTTTAAATGTTCCAAGTTTCCGCTTAGGCACAAACACTTTCCCAATTTATTAATTCTATAAGTCTAGCTTATCACACGGTGAAGTCACTCACATTAGAAATATAGTTTATGAGCAATCAAGGAACACCAAAAGGGACTGGGGGCAGGGGGTGTGGACGTGTGTGTGCAGTACAATGACGGGCCTCTGGAGTTCACGTATGTCTTAACCTTTCTTACTCCTTCTCAGAGGCACGGTTTGTTCTGCCTATGTCTGCGTGTCCATCACGTACAGATGCACAGAGGGAAAATAACACACGAGAAGATGACCTCTTCTCTTCACCTGGCTCATTCTAGCCCGTTCCTTGGCGCAGCTGTGTTTACTGTCACAGAACATCCACTTCTACGGGGACTCCCAGAGCAAAGGTCCCTTGAAGAATGAGGTCCCAGAGAACATCGCACAGCAAAGGCCCATGGCTGCCTGCATGCAGGTGGCCAGATACGTGTTTCCACACTTTGTCGTAGAACACTGCAGCGAGAGCGCGGACACATGCCTTGAATCCTAAAAGCTGACAGTCTGAGGGCTCTTTGTCAGAGAACAATGACCAAACACATCCCCCAGGGCTGCCCAGCTCCTTCTCGGGAGGTGCTGGGCCGGCAGCTGCAAGTGCGCTGGCTCTGACCCTTCGCCAGGGATTGTGGGAGCGAGAAGCACAAATACCGAATCAGGAACAAAGACTTCCGAACTACGGCTTAAAAGCGACGGTTCATGCGGCCCAAGCGCCCAGTGCTGAAAGCAGGAATTAGGGGCGAAGAGCGGAGAGAACATGCGGGAACAGAAGGCGGAAGCGCACACAACACAGCTGGACCCACAGCGAGCCATGCTCACACTTACAGGCGTGGTCGCACACTACCTTGGTTTACCTTAAGCATTTCCATCATCTGAGAGGGTGGGAGGAAAAAAACAGAATGGTTAAAGGTAAAGTAAGTTAGGAGCTCACCCTTTATTTTTAAAGATTACAAATAGCAGTGTCATTATTTGTCATTCCATTCCTAGCGTGCAGAGAGACGCATGAGTCAGCGAGGGACACCACGGTTCTGAGAGCCAGACTGGCTGGGTTCCTCCCTGGGTACCACCCCTAGCTGTGTGACTCGGGGGAAGTGTCTTATCTTTCTGTGCTTCAGTAAAACGTGTCTAATAATAGGAGCACTTACCTCGGCATGTTGTGGGGAGAATGGGATGAGATACTTAGAACAGCCCTATTCAATGCTAAGTATTATCTAAGACTTATACATCACTGTTGTTTTATTAGTTTTTATCTTTGGCTTCCTCGGGTAATACCACTCAGACTAGAGAGAGGCAGATTTATAGAAAGCCAAAGACCCAGAGAGAATTTTAGATACTCAATTGGAAAAATAAATCAGGAGAAAAAGACAAAGTTAAACATTCCCAGACTGAGCAATAGTTCCCTGTGTCATTATAAGTTTTTGAGGACATCATTTCAAAATCGGGATTATCCCAAAGCAATTCAGAGTTGCTTTTAAAGACCGTAAGTAGAAATCAGTTGTACACACACACACACACACACACACACACACACACACGGATCACCTAGAACTATAGAGCCTGGCTCCTATTGGGCAATTGGAGGCCACGCCCACATCCTCACACAGAGCCTCTGGACAACATCATCTTACATTTCCTCAGTTGCCTCCATCCAGCACCTCACAGAGAACTCCCGGTGCACGGATGGGGCTTCGGGTGAGTACAAGTGGTTTCTCAAACCATTTAGGAAGACAGACTTCTCTCTCACATTCTTTCCCAGGACCATTTCATTAGCTTTGACCTTACTTGACAGGATATTGTGGTCAAACAGGAAAGAATGGGACACTTAGTGGTGGTGCCACCTTAGCCTAATTGGAATCTATAAGCAAAATGCTCCATGGAGGACCTGGGCATGAGTCTGCCCTTGCTGACCACATTCTGAGTCCCTAGTTGGTTAGTATCAGTGCTCAGTTTTTTTCTTTTTTTCTTTTTATTAAATCATAGCTGTGTACATTAATGCAGTCATGGGGCACAATGTGCTGGTTTTATATACCATTTGGAGTATTTTCATCAAACTGGTTAACATAGCCTTCACCTCATTTTCTTAGTTATTGTGTTAAGACATTTATATTCTACACTTAGTAAATTTAACATGTTGGTTTTTTATTTTCTCTCAGAGCAAATCTCATTGTTTCCACCTCCCACTGGTGCATTTGCATACAAAGATGGGCCTGTTGAGACAGGTCTTAAAAAACATGTAGCAGTCCATGAAACTCAACAAAATGGGTGGTTTCATCTTTTCCTTTTTGTCCTGTGGACACCCCATTCCTTCTCTCCAACACCTCTTATCTGGTTTTATATCCTATCTTTCCTGGTTTCCATTCATCCCTCTTCTTCTTCTTCTTTTTTTTTTTTTTTGAGACAGAGTTTTATTTTGTCTCCCTCAGTAGCAGCTCACAGCAACCTTCAGCTCTTGGGCTTAGGAGATTCTCTTGCCTCAGCCTCCTGAGTACCTGGGACTACAGGTGCCCACCACAAAGCTCGGCTTTTTTTTTTGTTGCAGTTTGGCCAGGGCCGTGTTCGAACCTGCCACCCTCAGTATATGGTGTTGGCACCCTACTCACTGAGCCACAGGTGCTGCCCCGGCCCTCTTCTTACTTCCCTTTTTGATGTACCTAGGTCATTTCTTACTCCTCATGGGTCCAAGAAAGTTTTCAGAATAGAAGAAGATTTAGGCCTCTGCTCTAAGTCTCCTCCTGCCCCTTCTCACTATTTCAAAGGCATGAATGATTACGTTGGCTTTATTTCAGAATGTGAGCACTTGGTTGATCAAGTCGGGTGCCATAAATATCATTTCAAATGAGAAATGAAAAGCAACAGTGGAGTTTCCAGCTGGTACAATATAGAAGGGAACAATACTGAGGAACACACCAGTGTCTGTTTGGTAGCCTCGCCTAACTCACCCCTGCCAGAAAGGGTGAGTCACAGACAGCCCTCAGGGAGTGAGCACGTTCCCTGAATCACAGATGGCAGCAGTAATGCTCAGCTTCCACTGAGGTCTGTTCTTCCACCAACCAGGGTATGCGTTGAGTGTGTGTGTGCTCTGAAAAGCCTCTGCTTTGAGCAGGGGTTTAACCTGGGTCATTTTTTTTATATGTACATGTACCCCAAGAGTTTAATTCTCCAGCAAATAGCTGCCAGTTGGGCTGAGGGCTCCTAGAGTCTGGCCTGGGTTTTTCTTTCTTGGCAGGTTCTCACTATGTTAAGTACAGAATGCCCCACACTGCGGGAGGGAGTCAGGGCTCCCAGCGATCGGAGCTTCATTTCTCTGACAGGGAAGTTGGCTTTTTAAAGACATAGTTTTAGATCTCCCCAATCACAGGTCCTGTTTCAAGGACACAGATTATAGTGCTTGGGCTCTGGAACACGGAGAAACACCTTGATCTGTTCAACATCTGTTTGAAGAGATGCTATTATGTCATCAAAATGTTGCTCAGGCAAAAGGGCAAAGAGGAGAAAGAAGCAGAAGACACTTAGAGAAGGAAAGAGATTTTCCTGACCAGAAAAAGTAGGTCTAATGAATTGATGTTTGCAGAAATGGAGACATTTGAACAGAATTATTAAGCAGTTAGCCATCTGTAACTAGTGGAGGAAATATAAGATGATTCCAAAGGGAATCATTTCAAATAAGCCATTATCTTGCTTTGGAATTATTACCTTCCATGTGGTCCCACACCAAAAGAAAAAGGCTATTAACTAATTTGAGGCAGGGTCTCACTCTGTTGTCTGGGTCAGAGTGTAGCGGCATCATCATAGCTCACAGCAACCTCACACTCCTGGGTTCAGATGATCCTCCTGCTTCAGTCTCCTGAGTAGCTGGGACTATAGGCCCAGCTAGTTTTTCTACTTTTTATACAGACAGAGTCTTGGTCTTGCTCAGGCTGTTCTCAAGTTCCTGGCCTCAAGCAATCCTCCTGCCTCAGCCTTCCAAGGTGCTGGGATTACAAGTGTGAGCCACTGCACCCCACTGGTAATTTAACACAAGAGAGAGTCAGTTATGCTTTTCTTGTTGGTGCCACAAGCAATGCCACATCCCCTGAAGTGTCAGCTCAGCAGGGCTGCAGGGCACCATCTCAGGGGCTGGAGCCCTTTTTGCAGTGAAGACAGGGGTGGCATCATCACCCTGCATGGGGTGAGTTTTAGTGACTAGTTCAATGGCAGTCACTTCTCAGTTCTGCTCTGGGTCTAGGGGCCCAATCCTCTCCCAAAGCAGGACAGATATATTTCCAGGTGTAAGCTGTCAGGCTGGGTTTCTGTGGCAACTCATATAGGAAAAGGCCCCTTTTCCCCACCCCAGAAAAAGTTTTACTGCTAGAGGAGGGGCTGATGCCTGAGTAACTTTACAGTATTTTAGTGTTCTATAGTGAGCTTAGACACGCTATAATGACACGCTTTTTAAAAGGATTGCGTGTGGGTGGCCCCTGTGGCTCAGTGAGTAGGGCACCAGCACCATATACCGAGGGTGGCGGGTTCAAACCCGGTCCCGGCCAAACTGCATCAAAAAGTAGCCGGGCATTGTGGCGGGCGCCTATAGTCCCAGCTACTTGGGAGGCTGAAGCAAGAGAATCACCTAAGCCCAGGAGTTGGAGTTTGCTGTGATTGTGACACCATGGCACTCTACCGAGGGTGATAAGGTGAAGACTCTGTCTCTATAAAAAAAGAAAAAAAAAAAAAGGATTGTGTGTGCCCTGTGTGTTTGAGAGGTAGTGGGTTAGAATAGATGTTTTGGTTATTGGCAGTTGGGAAGAGTTAAGAAATTGATTTTAATCCTCTAGAAAACCGTACTCTAAGAGAGCTAAAATATTGATGGAAAGGGAGGGAGCACAGAGAGGGAGCAGGGGGAAAGGGGGAGGATGAGTCTGACAAGGGCAGGACAGGGAGTGGCCCCCCGGATCTGCACCATGATGCAAGCAGCCGGCCTGCTGGTCTCTCTCCTGCTTTCTCCAGTGTCGGCCACGGAGAAACTATTTGCCTTGAAAGCTAACGACACAATAGAGGGGAGAAAAATGAGGACCACACTGATGAAGCAGCATTCCTTTGAGGGAACATAAAATATCCTGCTCACTTTATTTTTAAGTTATTATGCTAAGGGGGAACAAAAACGCAAGTTAATTGGCACAAAAATTATTTTATTATTGGGAATTCATTGAGGGTACAAGAAACCGGGTTACACTGATTGCATTTGTTAGGTAAAGTCCCTTTTACAATCGTGTCTTACCCCCAAAGGTGTGGCACACACCAAGACCCCACCCCCTTGCTCCTTCCGTCTCTCTGCTCTTCCTTTCCCCACCCCTCCCTCATTCTTTCTCTCTCTGGTCTCCCCTCCCCCACCCCCACCGTGTCATTAATTGTCATTAATTGTCCTCATATCAAAATTGAGTACATGGGATTCATGCTTCTCCAGTCTTGTGATGCTTCACTAAGAAGAATGTGTTCCACTGCCATCCAGGTTAATACAAAGACTGTAGAGTCTCCATTTTTTTAATGGCTGAATAGTATTCCATGGTGTATATATTCCACAGCTTGTTAATCCATTCCTGGGTTGGTGGGCATTTAGACTGTTTCCACATTTTGGCAATTGTAATTTGAGCTGCAATAAACAGTCTAGTGCAATTGTCCTTAAGATAAAAGGATTTTTTTCCTTCTGGGTAGATGCCCAGTAATGGGATTGCAGGATCAAATGGGAGGTCTGGCCTGAGTTCTTTGAGAGTTCTTCTTACTTCCTTCCAAAAAGGTTGTATCAGTTTGCAGTCCCACCAGCAGTGTAAAAGTGTTCCCTTCTCTCCACATCCACAGTTTTGAGGTTTTGTGATGTGGGCCATTCTCGCTGGGGTTAGATGGTATCTCAGGGTGGTTTTGATTTGCATTGATCTAATAATTCAGGATGATGAGCATTTTTTCATATGTTTGTTAGCCATTCATCTGTCTTCTTTAGAGAAGGTTCTATTCATGTCTCTTGCCCATTGATATATGGGATTGTGGCTTTTTTCATGTGGATTAATTTCAGTTCTCTATAGATCCTAGTTATGAAGCTTTTGTGTGATTCAAAATAGGCAAATATCCTTTCCTATTGTGTAGATTGTCGATTTGCTTTGGTTGTTGTCTCCTTAGCTGTACAGAAGCTTTTCAGTTTCAGTAAATCCCATTTATTTATTTTTGTTGTTGTTGCAATTGCCATGGCAGTCTTCTTCATGAAGTCTTTTCCTAGGCCAATATCTTTCAGTGTTTTTCCCATGCTTTCTTTGAGGATTTTTATTGTTTGATGCCTTAAATTTAAGTCCTTTATCCATCTTGAATCAATTTTTGTGAGTGGAGAAAGGTGAGGGTCCCGTTTCAGTCTTTTACATGTGGATATCCAGTTCTCCCAGCACCATTTATTGAATAGGGAGTCTTTCCCCCAAGGTATGTTCTCATTTGGTTTACCGAAGATTAGGTGGGTGTAAGATGTTAGTTTCATTTTCTAGTTTTCTATTTGATTCCAAATGTCTATGTCTTTATTTTGGCACAAAAGTTATTTTTAAGATTGTTCCAATTTTATATGATATCTAAGAAAAGGATGAAGTTGAGCGGAGAGAAAAGAGGTGGAGAGACAGTCAACAGGCAGTGAGATTCCAGGAAGAGGCAAAGAAGAGATAAACATGAAACAATCTGCACAAGAAGGACCCATGTGAGAAAGGAGACGTGTAGTGGCTTAGGGATAGTGATCACGGGTCCCAAAGACACACACGCCGCACATACTACACTGTAATACATGCGTAATACATACTCCACGAATCACTATCATTGTTTGGCTTCATCTCATTTTTCACAATTTCTTTTAAAACATTGTTTCATATTCATAAGAATGGGCACAAATGAGGATGTAATTTCTTCCATGTCTCCAGGGTGGGAAAAATGAGTTTAAGATAGGCTTCCTGCAGAATGCAGACTGCAGGTCACAGAGGAAAGTTCTATCTTAGCCACATAGGTCGGTCTCCAGACAAATTTCTTTTGGATCCCTCTGACCCCTAAAAATGACCCCGTAGACCTTAGATGTCATCTTCTAATTAAGGTGGAGGCAATGGCACATACTGTTTGTCCTTTTTTCTGTAAGGTGGGGGAGGATTTCTTAGAGAAAAGGAACAGCATCACCATGACAGAGGCAGCCGGGCCCTGCGGGTTGTCACAGGTGTGTCCACCTTGTCTCCCTGCTCCCTTGGGAGCCCAGACGGGCCTTCTGCCACCACTTCTCATAGTGGGAACTCTCACTGTTCGGAGTGCTCACAGAATATAGGAATCACTCTTACCATGGTGGATCGACAGGCTGAGATTTCATTAAATAAATTTATTTAAAACACTCAAAACATAAAAAGACACAACCTTTATGTTTTCCTTTGATTTACTCAAACTTGAACTGCTGTCTCTTTTGTTTAGAACTTTAGAACAGACATCAAGATGTCCCTCTGAGTATTTCTTTTATATCTGGGTGATTTGCATTAACCCCTGGGAGTTTGGGTTCTATAGTCTAATTTCGCACTTCCTAGGCTGTAGTAGATAATAGGCAGAATGCTCAGTGTTGACTGATTTTTCCTTCAAATGCATCACCTCCTGGGTATTCAGTGCACAGTGGGAGAGGGTAGCAATGAAAAGAACAGAAATGAAATAGAATCCCAGTAAAAACAATTTTTAATTGAGAGGCCTTTCAAAGGAGAAATATAAGACGGTACTGGCACTTATTAAAATCAAAGAAGTTTAGAGCTGAACGTGACCTTGGCAATTAATTATCCAGCCAACTTGCTTCACTTTTTAGATTAGGAAACAAAGACTCTACGAGGACACGTTGAGGATAGTTGAGGACAGTCAGAGTTAGTGGTAGGTTTCTGACTCATGATCTGGGACTACAGCACCATTCTGCTTCCCATTCTCAAAAGAAGAACAAGTTTTCTCCCATGACATCCATTAGGTAATACGAATAATATGCCCAACCTGTCCTCTGAGTTTACAGAGGTTGAATCCCTTCATAAGCAAGCTAAGGGCAGGAAGCTTTAACTTCTCCAATAAAAGAAAAACCAAATGGCATGTGTGGTCTGTTTCCATCTAGTTCACTGATCCCAAATTTGAATAAACTATGGACCCTGTTAAGGAATCTTCTAAGACTGCTGATACATTTTCTCAGCCTGCATTTGGGAAACATCTACTTAAGAAAGCTAAAATCTTATTTTTCGAACATCACTTTCAATTAAGACTTCTCACTGAAAAAAGACAACTTATATCTTTATCATTGGCAAAATGTAAATGTTCTGACTGAACCCAAAGATACTCCCAAGAGTATGTCCTTGCAATCCAATAGAGAAATATTGTCTTAACTCAGAATTCATCTCTGCTCTGTTCTCTGGGTGTGTTAATGAACTTCTTCCTCAGTTTACATCCCTTTCTACCTCTGCTCCTTCAGTAGCTTCCTCTCTCATGTTGATTTTTAGTTTTTTAGTTTATACTTTTCCATGGAGCCCATTTCCTGCATTTCCATTACAGTATCACCCTCTCTCTGTTTCTCTGAATCTTGGTCACTTCGTGATTTTCATAATATTTGCTTCGGAAGAAAATTCACCATGACCTTGCTTTTGTGAAACATCATGTTTAACAAAAATGCTAGTTTTATAACAAAGAGAGTCAGGTTTTGAATCTGCCATGTAGGTAGAAACCCTCTTGATTTTAGGAATGATGTTCCATTGGTTAAAATGCACTTTAAACACCTCAAGTGGCCTTGAAGGTTAGTTTAAGTTCCCTGTTTTACAATCTCACCAATTTAACACTGCCATCCTGACCTCCCTCTGGGGTGACAAGCGGCTAAAAAAAATTCACGTTTTCCTCTGAGGGGGAATTTCTCTCTCCTTGACAGTCTCACTCTGTTCTGCATTGCAGACTACTAGGAATTTGCTGGGGAGCTCCCCCAGGGAGTATCTCTTCCCTGCCCACCTGCTTTCATTTAATCCTGGGTCACAATCTTCTTTTTTGTTAAGAATTCATTCCTAGGTGAAAATGCAAGCATGCTACAATTTCTTCTTGGCTCTGATAAGTGGTGTTGATGTTCTTTTTTTGGATATTATGGAAAGTGATTTTTTTTTTTTACGTGGAATGAGTCCCAGTACTACATTATTTTGGTTAAGGAAGAATGTTTCTCTGTGTTACCATGTTCCAATGGTAGCTACTAGCCACATGTGGCTATTTAAACTTAAATTTATTCAAATGAACTACAATTAAAAATTCAGTTCCTGAGTCTCACCAGACACATTGCAAGTGCTGAAAAGCCACATGTGTCTAGTGTGAAATTGGACAGAGCAGATATAAAATATGCCCGTCACTGTTTTGCAGCACAGTGCTGCTTTACAACATTATGTTTTGACGAAATTTGAAAGCAAACTCCATGTGATCTACAAGACAGATTCTGAAAAAGACACAATGAAACATAAATATGTCAGCTACAGTCAAAACCCATACATAAAATGCAGAGGATAATTATTTAATAAACAATACAGTAGGAATTGTAGGTGTTTTTATGTTCAAGTCAGCCACATAGAGTTGAATTTAATTTAGATTCTAAGAAGATTCAGGTACATTTGTTTAAGTTAATAGAACGACTACTAAACAAGTGTTTCTCCTCAATGGAGGCAGGTATGCAGGGTTAGGAGTAGGGGTGGAAACATATCAGAAACACCTGGGAACTTGCGCAGAGACTAGCCATTCTTTGCCTACCCAGAGACTAGCCATTCCTTGCCTACCCAGACAGAGTTGGAATTAGTTGGGGGAGGGCTGGTGCCAAGAACATCTTTTGAAAAAGCTCCTCAGGTGGTTCCCATGTATTTTTCCCACCCTCATTCTTCCAGCTGAGAACCCAAAAGATGGTTAACTGCAGAACGGTAAGGACCATTTATATAGGTTAAGTGTGTCAGTCTTCATATAGGTTAATCTGATTACTGGGGCTGGTCTTACTGAGCAATTCTGCATCAGATCTAAGCTCAGTGGGTATGTATTCTGGTTAGTAAGGTTAGAATGCTTCTCCAAAGCTGTGGGGGTAAATATCAAAGGCAAGCTAGCACTAAACATTTATTCATTCAATATCACTTATTAAATACCTAACAATGTCTAACACTGTAATATATATTGTGGAAAATGGTAAAAAGTAAGCAACGGCACTGGAATGTGGCAGATAAATTCCTGTACGGACTTTGGAATCAGCCTGAGTTTGTTTGTTTATTTATTTATTTTGAGACAGAGTCTCACTTTCTCGCCCCCAGCAGAGTACCCTGGCATCACAGCTCACAGCACCCTCAAACTCTTAGGCTCAAGAGATCCTCAGCCTCAGCCTCACAAGTAGCTGGGACTACAGGAGACCAGTTATTTTTTAGAGATAGGGTCTCACTCTTACTAAGGCTGGTCTCGAACTTGTGAGCTCAAGCATTCCACCCGGCTTGGCCTCCCAGAGTGCTGGGATTACAGATGTCAGTCACCACACTGGCATCAGTCTGAGTTTAAATTTGGTACTTTCTAGCTGTGTGTCTTAAGCTAGAAATGAGGTTAAATGACTTAACTTCCCCAAGACTCAGCCTCCTGCATTAAGTTGGGGATAATGCTAACACTTACTTCCTGGGATTATTATGAGGATTATAGGATATAAGGTACGCAGTAAACATTTGGTAAAATTTAGTGATTACAGTATTGTTAAAGGGTATATGGTTTAGTGAAGATCAATTCTCCTGAGTTGTGAACCTCCTCCCTGCAGAGATGGCTGGTTCACTGGTAATGAAACAGTGCTGAAGAAGTTTCTGTGTGCTCCAGCAGCCGAGGCCATGTCAGATGCCCTGTGCCAAGCCCTGCCATCTCACAAATGTGGGCCAGTAGGAAATCAGGATGACAGTACATGTCAAATGAATGTGAGATTTAAGAATGATCCAAGATGCTATAATTGGGTTTTAGCCTTCATATGAAAACTATGATGACGTCACCCAAGTTCCTTCTTCTAGAGAAGAGTAGATTAAGCTGCAGAGTTGAAGAACTCTGTCAAACTTTAGCTATAACCCATGTCAAACTTTGTGTATAATCCTCTAATGGGAGAGCTGAGAACAGATCCAGGGGTTCCTGATTCCCTGCCCAAAGTTCATCGTTTACACACTGAATGTCTCCTAATGGAACAGGAATCATCACCATGAAATATTAGGAAAAATGCTTATATTATTATTATTAGGCTATGCTTATACTATTATTAATTTATATAAGCATTATATATGGGATTTTAATACACATTTTCATTACTTCAGAACCTAGAGACTGGACTGGGTACAATTTTAATTTGTCCTAGGAGGTAAATTTATTATTTTATTTCTAATTTTTTTAGAGATAAGGTCTTGCTCTGTCACCCAGGCTAGAGTATAGTGGCATAATCATAGCTCACTGTGGCCTTGAATTCCTGACCTTAAGTGATTCTCCTGCCTTGGCCTCCCAGACTGCATGGGTCACCATGCCCAACCTTCACAGGTAAAGTAACATCCGATAAGACATAGCTTCTAGGAGGGATTGTCAGCAGAGCAAACTAGAATAGCCAAATGCTCCCGAGATCCAGTTTGCTATACATTCTAAAGTTAACCTGGCTCATCACTGCTCAGCAGGTATAAGTCCTTCAACTCTGGAATATCAGACTGATTAGGACAGTTCAGTGAACTCATAAAAAAACAGAGTGCCAGAATGTAGCCCAGGGCCCAATCTTCATGTTCATCACAGCCTTGAGACTATCTTTCATATACTGCAATTCTCAAAGCAGATGGTCAATGCTCGCTTCCATCACTCTTTCATCCTGTCACTTCCTATAAGCACAAATGGTGGAAGAACTGTATGGCTTTTCAAACCAGAATGTGATGGGTTCTTAAGTCATTTGAGCCCTTCTCCCTGTGTGACTGTGTGGGATAGTTTCTTTAACAATAGTAAGCACCTTAGCATATGGAGCCAGCAGGCCCAGTGACAGTGTAAGACAAGGCCAAGACAGCTGGGGGGCGCCGTTCATCACTTAAATCAGACAGGCTACCACTTGCTCTCAGACCTCCACTGGCTCCTACCACAGCTCCTTTCCCTGGCATAGTCATCTTGGAGGGATGACTGGGATTCACCTCTCCATCTTCATTTCCCCACTCTCTCTCCCAATGACCACCAACCCATCAAACTGCCTTATTCCTGCTCCTCATTCCCATCTTAGGATCTTTGCACTTGCTCTTCCCTCTGCCTGGAATTCTTTCTCTCTGATTGTTGCCAGTTTCTCTACATTTCAGCTTAAACGTCAAGTCCTCAGAGGCCTTCCCTGAACACAGAACCTTGGGGAGCTCCTTGGTCATTGTCTAGCATATTACTCAGTTTAAATTCTCTGCACAACACTTTGATGTTTTCTTGCATTTTAAACTTAGTTTTTGCCTGTATCCCCCTATTAGACAGCAAACTTCAAAAGAACACGGATTGTGTCTTCTTTGTTCACTACTTTACCCCACCGCCTAGAACCATGCCTAGCTCACAATAGGTTGTCAACAAGTATCTGCTGAATGGACTGACTGACTGAATGAATGAATGACCACCTCTCCAGGGTCACAGCTTGTCCAAGGTGCTGCTTGTGCCTGCAGAGACTCTCCTAGGCTCTGGATGTTGCCTTCCTAGAAGCAAAGTGTAGGGTTTCATGGAAAGTAAACCTAAAGATCACTTTTGCTAGCAGAACATTCAGTAACTGTTGGTGGATTGAACAGTATTTACAGAGCACTTACTCTGTACCTCATATCAAGGTCTTTATAAGTATTAACTCATGTGATCTTAACAAACCATTGGGTAGTCATTATTCTCATTCTCATTAGTGAGGATGCATAAACTGAGGTCTAGATGGTTCAATGCTCCACCCAAGATCATACAGATGGTAAACTGAAGGGCTAGGATTTGAACCCAGGACAATTGCTCTAGGAAATTCATAGCAGAACCTTTCCCGGTGAAGAGAATACTAAGAAGAAAGAATGGCAAAGAGAAAATGTCAGAGAGGATGTGAATTTATAATTGTTGAAAGAATATAGATAAGACTGATAAGTGTCTCCCACCTGCATACAAATAAAAGATATCTCTACCTCTCCAAGGCTACCAATGGCCCTCAGTGATTTAAGAGTATCAATCAAGATAAACAAACTTCTCAGCACTAGAGGATTCTCATAAAGGACTTCCAGAGCATTATAATTCCAGAGCATTATAAAGGTGAAGATGGCTGGGTGCTGTGGCTCATGCCTGTAATCCTAACACTCTGGGTGGATTGAGTTTGAGACCACCCAGAGCAAGAGGAAGACCCTGTCTCTAAAAATAGCTGGGCGTTGTGGAGGGCACCTGTAGTCCCAGCTACTTGGGAGGCTGAGGAAAGAGAATCGCTTGAGCCCAAGAGTTTGAGGTTGCTGTGAGCTACCATTGCCATGGCACTCTACCGAGGGTGATAAAGTGAGACTCTGTCCAAAAAAAAAAAGGTGAAGCTGCTGGCCTGTAGGATCTGAGTGGGCCATGCTGTGCACAAGTGTGTGACTGACAAGTTTATAGAATGCTGGAAGCTGGTAAGCTGGCTATTGGCCTTAAGCCTGCCTTCTTCCATCTTCTATTTGTGCCAACATTTGTCTGTATTTGACAGTGGCAACTGTGACACCTTATCTGACAACTGGACTTGACATCTTGGTCCCTTCCACCCACCTAGACCCCATTGCTGTCCACTAAAAGGACACTTAAATCACTAAAAGGGTGATTTCAGGAAGCAAATGATGCTACAGCATATTTAGGGTCAGAAGGCGAAAGCACTGGTCATGTCCAAGTGCAGCCACCCAGTATAGAAAGAGAGGGGTGAGGATTCAGATGGAGCCTGCAGCTGGGCTCCGATAGAACCCAGAGTTAGGAAAGTCCTCCTGAGGACTGAGTTATTCTACAAATCTGACTTGACCTTAGCATGTAGTAGAAAAACTGAACAGAAAGATCCTAAGATAAGTTGATGAGCCATGGCAGGGAAAGTGCTTTTGGAGGCAGATGAAAGAATACTCTAAATGAGAAATAACAGCATAAAAGAAATGCTTTAGGACTCAATTTGCTAGGTTAAATATGCTTTACAGGAGTATTACACTGTGACACATTTGGACAGAAGGAACATTTGTTATGGGCAAAACTCTTCTCTGATGTATGTGCCCAAGCTCTATAAATTAAAGCCACTGAATGTGCAGTTGGAAGCAAAATTTGGTCCTTCATAGTTACTGGTTTTCTTTATGTTTAATGAAGGATGTAATGCTCTGGGAATTATTACTGCCTTACAGAATGATGGACAGTATAACTTACTTGAGATTTTCCACCACAAAGGGCCGATGACACTTAATCTGGTGCATCTAAAACTCTAAATATTTCAAATACCAAGTCTATCTCCTGCGTCATGCCCTTTTACTGAAGCTGAAAACCACAAAGGGCATGGTTGATTTCTGTGAGTTTCATTCCATTTCAGAGTTTCCTCACTCTTCCACGTTGACTTTCACCAACACACACTGAAATGGCAAAAGATATGAAAATAGAGGAGGGGTTGGAAAAACTTACACACTGCCCATATCATTAGTCCCTAAATGATCAAAGGCTAGTCAGGGAAATGGACTGAAGAGAGGCTATGGAATGCCAGGCATTTCTTTCTGCTGTCTTATTCCATTGCCAGGACATCTGGGAAGGCCGCTAATCCTTAATGCCCCTTCTATAGATGAAGATGGTGA
Organism: Arctocebus calabarensis; assembly: GCA_963573935.1. Lineage (NCBI taxonomy): Eukaryota > Metazoa > Chordata > Mammalia > Primates > Lorisidae > Arctocebus > Arctocebus calabarensis. The sequence goes on from CAUYON010170884.1 coordinate 28,680, forward strand.
GTTCGAAAGGGTCCAGTCTTTTAACTGAAGTCACCTAACTAATCAGCAGTAGCACAGGTTTGACTGGGATTCAAATTCACATCTAGTCCTCCCAGGACTACCCTATCTAGAATCCCACAAGTGTTGTATGGAATTCCAAAGCCTCCTCTTCCAGTGTGTTTAAGGTGTGTTCTGAGACGTCAACTCATTCATCTCCACAATCTTTTAAGAAACTCCCCACTGCATCATTATTTTTCAAAAGAGAAAACTACGTTGCAGGGGAACCCTCAGAAAGTCTGGAAATCTGACTGGGGTGTCTGGCGGCTTGGTGTGGGTCCTACAGGTGAGGAAGGGGGGAGGGAGTCCTACAGGTGAGGAATGAAGGAGGGGGTCCTACAGGTGAGGAAGGCATTCTGGAGGAGAGGGGGTGCAGGCCCACCGAGGAAGTGAGTTATCCTCTATTTCCTTTCCTAACACAGGATGAGGTTTTGTGCATGTCAATATACAGCTTCAGGCTCTGAATGTCGCATCCTGCTCAGTATTTTAACATATTTTTGTTTTTCTTTCAAAAGAAACAAACTCAATTTTTCTTAAGGAAAAAAGTGCTTTCAAGTACAGGAAAGTTCTGAGCACATGACTGTTTTCCTTTTAAGCTCCCTGTACATACATCCGACCTGCCTGAATCAAATTTTCTGGCCATCAGGAAAACAACGGCACAGACAGTACTTTTATCAAAAGTCTTTTTGGTTAATTTAAATATCACGTTATGCATGAATAGCTTTTTCATTTTTATTTATTTATTTTTTTGAGACAGAGCCTCAACCTGTTGCCCTGGATAGAGTGCCATGGCATCATCGCTGATAGCAACCTCCAACTCCTGGGCTCAAATGACTGTCTTGCCTCAACCTCCCAAGTAGCTGGGACCATAAGTGCCTGCCACAATGCCCGGCTATTTTTTGTTTGTACCTGTCATTGTTGTTTGGCAGACCCGGGCTGGATGTGAACCCGCCAGCTCTGGTGTATGTGGTTGGCGCCTTAGCCGCTTGAGCTACAGGCTCTGAGCCTGAATAGCTTTTTTAAATTAAGAATCAAAGTACAGGTTGATGATATTCTATTTTGATTAAGATTACATAGTTTGGATGAAAATATAATTTTTAATCTGTAAAGGTGGAAGTGGTCACATGGTAGAATGGTCAACATCTAGCTAGACATATATTGAGTTATGGGAGAAAAATTTTCAGAGGAATAAGTTTTTAATTCTTTCTAGTCTCTTTCCAAGGTGGAGTCACGTTGTTATTTGTAATCACTTTCGAGAGTGGAAGTGGGTGCTATTAATAATTATGTCAGGTCAGCAGGTGTAAACTCAGACTGTACCAGGTGAGCCAGGAAGAATACCCATTGTATCCAAAGGGAAACCACGTTTTCTTCTTCTACATATTCCACAAGAAGCCCAGCAATCTCTGACTTACATGACACTCATGACCTTTATCACTCTTCCACAGCAGGAGTGAGTGGGCTCTTTCCCTCCCTCCCTTCCTCTCTCTCCTTCCTTCCTTCTTTTCCTCCCTCCCTTCCCTCCTTCCTTCCCTCTCTGTTCTTCCTTCCTTCGTTCCTTCTTTCCTTCCTTCCTTCCTTCCTTCCTTCCTTCCTTCCTTCCTTCCTTCCTTCCTTCCTTCCTTCCTTCCTTCTTTCTCTTACTGTCTCTCTGTCTCCCTCCCTCCCTTTTTCCTTCCCTTTTCTTCTCTTTCCTTCCCTTCCTTTCCTTTTTCCTTTCTTTCCTACTCTCTTCCTTTATATTTCCCTATTTCTGCTTCCCTCTAATGTGGGAAAGCCAGGTTGTGGACCCCTGGTTGGTGAGACTGGCACCCCTTAGGAGTCTCTTAATGGGGTGTGCAAAGCCTGAGTCTAAGACCCGGAACCAGGATTGGGTGAAACCACCATCTGGGACTTTTAAGTATAGAGTTGATAGTTTTGGGGACTCTTTATTTCCTCTTATGTCCCACTTCTGCTATCTGCCTGGCTGACCTCTTTAATGCTCTGGCCTAGGAAGAGTCTTCACCCAACACCCCTATGGTTGGAGAACACGAGGGCTGCCTAGACAGGCTCTTCTGATGAGCCCTGGAATGGCTGACAGGACAGTATTTCCTGGGTGCAAGTCCTATACCTCCAGGACACCAGGACACTTGTTCCTTTGCTAGAAGAACATTTGGGCATCTAGTCTTTTTGGTCTCAGACAAGAGGACAGAAGAGTGACACTCTCCCCTTCTCATCTTGTGAGGCTGTCCTCTTGACCATTTTGCCTGCTAACACAGGAGCAGGCAGAGGAATAAGTGTTTATTCTTTCTAGTCTCTTTCCCAGGTAGAGTCATCTTGTTATTTGTAGTCCAATCTAGTCTCTTTCCAAGGTGGTCTGGGGAGTTTGAGGGTGGTGGGGACAGAAACTCTGGAGCCCTGCTCTTTGCCCTGAGGGCACTAGTAACCTAGAAGGTTGACCATCCCATGTAGAGAGGCTGGGGTCTTCTCAGAGATTTGCTGACAGAGACCCCATGGCTGATTTGCGAGTCACTCAAGGCAGTATGAGTTGGAGAGGGTCCTAAACTAGGGAGCTCACAGACCTTACTGTTTCCTCTTGGGTTGCCCATATCTGGATCCTTCTGATATGGCTAGAAGGATTCTTCCCTGGCCAGAGATGGCTAGGGATCTAGTCCAGAGAAGAATGTTCAGGACTGATGACAATACTGTGTCACTTGAAGAACATGGGGGTAATTAGTTTGGTGCTGAGCACAGGACAGCTGCTTTCAAACTGCAAAGGGCTGTGATCTAGAAGAGGGTGTAACCCTGTGAGGCCCCCGAAGAGTGGTGGAGACCTCTGAAAGATGGACTGTGATCCAAACATGGGATAGGCCTTTTGAGGGAGTCTGCACGGTAGGATGAGCTGAGCATTTCCAAAATAGCTTTAAGAGTGAGTGAAGTAACAGTCCTTATTCATGGAGTATATCACGTTCTAATTATTAGATCCTTGACATAACATGGGAGGGACTGCTAAGTATTTACTCAAATCCATCCTCCCTCTTTGCCTTAATCCCTATATTGTTGGGGGTAGCAATGTGTCCAGCTATGGTCCTAACTTTTCCAGCCTCCTTTGAGATAGGTGCGGCCAATGAGTTATAAATAGAAGTTGTTGGTGGAACATCTAGAAAAACTCTTCAAAAGGGAGGTAACTCAACTGGGAGGCAGGTTTCTTTGTGACCTTCCCTCTTCTTTCTTTCTGCTTGAAATGCAAATGTGATGGTTGGAGCTGCTGCAACCATGTTATGATGACAAGGTAATCTTGAGGATGGATGCCACATGCTAAAGGTAACATAGTGAAATAAATCAGGAAACTGGGACATTATTGATGTTATTGATTCCATTTGCTAGTCCTGAACTGCTACCATTAGGTTTCATAGTATATGTAGGAAAATCAAACCTCTTCCATGTTTAAGACACTGTTATTTGGATTTTCTGTTATATGCAGCTGACCTAATACTGAGACATACACATCATTTTATTTAGTCTTATCACACCCTTTTTATAGATCAGGAAATGGCAGCTCCAGTAACTCACCCAAGGTTGCAGAACTGGAAAGTGATAGAGCTAAGGTTTGATCCAAGATCAGTCTGACCTCAAGTCCATGATCTTTTCATGTTGCTTTTCTTTTCACAGATCAGCTAACATGTGATGGAAGATTCTGTACCAATGCATTGTACAGACTACTTTTGCTGTCCAAGTGCTTCAGGGTGTCAGGCTCACTTTTGGGTTTTTTTGACCCATGCCATCTTGAGTGGCATCAATTGTCTGTGTCCTTCTAACCTCAGACCCAGGCCCTTCTGTGTCCTTCTACACTCTCTCTCCCCCAACCCCAACCCGCCCTCTATGCACCTGCTTGAAATGGACAATCTAGACCCCACCTGAGACACACAAGCAGGAGTAACTCAAAGAGGACAAGTCATGGCTGGGCCTCTGCACTTTCCAGACTCCTAAATCTTGTTTGACTAGTTTATTAGCCATCTCTCTCTCTCTTTTTTTCCCAGCTTAGTGGTCATATCTGCAAATGTGGAGGTTGGTTTACAGTTTGTACTTTGTGTACTCTTTGAAGTGGCGCAAGAAATTGAAAGGCTTCTGTCAAACCCATTCACTCATACATTCAAGATGCACTAATCTTAAAGCACTTATGAGCTCTCTAATGTTTCTGAGTTTTGCTTTACAAATCTATAGTGCTTTTTTTTTTTTTTTGCAGTTTTTGGCCAGGGCTAGGTTTGAACCCGCCACCTCTGGTAGATGGGGCCAGCACCCTACTTCTTTGAGCCACAGGTGCCGCCTGTCCATAGTGATTTTTATGGGATAATAGCTATATCAAGCTAAAGCTATTATAAAATTGGAAATACAATTTTTTATATAAAACATTCTAGGGGCGTCACCTGTGGCTCAGTGAGTAGGGTGCTGGCCCCATATGCCAAGGGTGGTGGGTTCAAACCCGGCCCCAGCCAAAAAAATAGCTGAGTATTGTGGTGGGCACTTATAGTCCCAGGTACTTGGGAGGCTGAAGCAAGAGAATCGCCTGAGCTTGAGAGCTGGAGGTTGCTGTGAGCTGTGATGCCACAGCCCTCTATCGAGGATGACAAAGTGAAACTCTGTCTCAAAAAAAAAAAAATTCTGGGATAAAATATGTAATAGGATGGGCACTTATGCTCAGTTTTGGGGTGAAACCCAAACTGCTTAATAAATAACAATAAATGCAATCACCTGGAGAGAATTAACCAAACGGGCTTAGGACTGTCACAGAATGTTGCAGCTGGTAGGGTCTCAGAGACCACCTGGCCCAGCCTTCTCATTTTACAGGTGGAAAAATTGAGGTCAGCACAGTTAAGTGACTGTCCTGGGTCACATAGGTGGTTAGGGCAGGACTGGGTCTAGAACCTGGGCCTTGCAAACTCTTCATTTATCTGGGGAGACATTGCTAACATTCCCTACATCCCGTGCCACAGGGCCTTCTCTGGGTCCGACAGCATAGACTGTTCTGTGTCACTATTTTATGCCCCCCATATTGCTGTGGACTGTACTCCTACTGTTTGTGTGCCTGTGCTCACCTCCTCACACTGCCCAGATGGCTCTGGAGGCCCTGTATTACTTTGGTGTCTGTTACCACAGTGGTTCCCGACCTTCCTAATGCTGCAGTGTATTTTCATTGTTACAAAGGGGTCACAACCCCCAGGTTGAGAACTGCTGCCCTATAGGGTGTCGCCCTGAGCGACTTAGGAGACACCCCTCCCAAAACGCTGGTTAGTAGAATGAACAGTGACACTGAAGCAATCTTTGGTGTCCGTTCTCTGTCCTTTTTTCCTGACCAGTGCCTGTCAATTCTTCATTAACACTTATCCTCCCACCCAAGTCCTTTCCCTCTGTCTCAGCCCTCTGCTGAAGGTAACAGCTATTCTGAACCAGGGATGCATCTGGGACTCCCCCAAGCTGATACAGCTCATGTGGTAATAGAGGTGTCATAGAGTGGTTTGCTGCCAGCCACTGCCAGCCCAAAGGGCACCTCTGTGTGAATTTAGAAGAGTCACTCCTTCCTTTGGGCCATAGTGAGTCTAAACTAGGAGAAATTTTAGCTCTCAAGGGACATTTGGCAATGACTGGAGAAATCTGGGGTCGTTCTAACTGAGTGGTGTTACTGGCTTTTAATGGGTAGAGGCCAGGAATGTTGCCAAACATCCTCTTACATGATGCACAGGAAAGTCCCGCAACCCCCAGAGAATGAGCTGGCCCAAAATGTCATCAGTGGTGAGGCTGAGCAACCCTACAGTAGAAGGACAATGTTCCTATTTAGATGAGGCTCAAATTTGGGGAACTGTTTTTTTGATAAACCTGTTATAAGAAGTTAGCATTTCCTACACCAAATATCTACTTGGACCAAGGATTGAGTATTTGTAGATACTTGTATTTAGAAGCATCAGTCACTAGAGCTGTCAACAGCTCTATGTTTTCCAACTTTGAGAAAGACTCTTTAGACAAAAGTCATTTCTGGAATACAACATGAGTCCTGGGCTACTAAAACTGAGTTCAAGGCTACTAAGTCACAAGAAACCCCTTAAAGGGATAAAGCTCAACTTAAATCTTTGGCATTGAATCCCTGAAAAACCTCTGCCCCATTTCCTTCTCTAAGTATATCATCACCAAATTCTGAGTTATAGCTGCCCAGGCTTCACAAAAGTACTCCTTTCTTTCCTTGGTGTTGACGTTTTCTTAAGACATTCAAGCTGTTATCACTCCCACCCTACAACTGGGGAAGAGCTAAGTAGCTCTTTGAAACTCTTGGTAAATTTACCAACCTTTGATTACAGTACTTTGTCTGTGTTTGCAAGGCGCTTCACCTATATTCTTATTTGTGGTTTATTATATCTAAATGAGGTTTCACCTGCAGCTGGGAGGACAGGTTGTTTTATTCATTTTTCTGTGAACTCTTAGTTTTACAACTCTAGGAGCTCTGGCTCTGCTACTTTGTACCTTTATTCTTTTTTATTTTTTTTGACAGAGTCTCACTCTGTCACCCTGGGTAGAGGGCCATGGCCTCATAGCTCCTCAAACTCTTAGGCTTGAGCAATCCTGTTGCCTCAGCCTCCTGAGAAGCTGGGATTACAGGTATGAGCCACTATGCTGGGCTAGTTTTTCTATTTTTAGTAGAGACGGGGAGGGGGATGTGCATCACACTCTGGCTCAGGCTGGTCTCGAACTCCTGAGCTCAAGCAATTCACCTGTCTCGGTGTCTCAGAGTGCTAGGATTACAGGCATGAGCCACGGAGGTTGATCCTACTTTGGGCCTTTAAAGATGGCAAAACATGTACTTCTCTCCAACCCTTGTCTTTTTTCTCCCAAATCTATAACTATACAGGTGGTGTCTGGAAAGCTGGTTACCAAATTTTTCTCCCAACCTTTAAGCTGCAATTGGGATGACTTGCTGTTCTCTCATGCCTCCCTAATCATGCCTGAAAGTCCTGCTCCCCTTTTGGGGAGGGACATACCAATTAAAACAGGAACTTTTCCCTCCTAGAGATCTAGTCATGATCAAAACTCTCCCCTCTAATTCACCTTCCCTAACCCCAACTTGGGAAGTCCCCTTTCCTGTTATCTTGTCTTCTTCTACAGCTGTTAAAGTTATAGGAATCGATTCCTACATACATCATTCACAAGTAAAATCCTGGAACCCTACATCTTCTATGGAGGCACACAAAAGACAGCCAACCACAGACCACGTACACTTGTGAGCCAAAAGAAAGTTTGAAGTTATTATTTAGGAAACTACAAGAAAAATCCTAATATGGTTTTCTTTTAACATCACTGAATAAGAGCTTCTGACCTGACGCTGTTCTACCTTTGCCCATTACTGATTATACTAATCAGATTTATGTCTTCCAGAAATGTCATCAAGCCACACGCAATACAGATGGTTCCAGTCCATAAACCCCTGTATCACTCTCCTTCTGGAGAAACCCTAACTGCCCCCTTCTATCATTGCTCAATTCAGCAGGAAGCAGTCAGACTGAGTCTTTGCCCTTTTTCCCTAACAGCAGTTAGAGTTTCTACTCAGAGAGGGAGAATTGATGCAGGACATTTGGCGCCCTAGCCAGCTTAGTGGAGCTGGTGGACCTGCCGCCTCCTCCTTGGCAGTGTCGGTGCTGTGGGAGCCAGCTGAAGAACCAGCGGGTTGGATGACAGGCAAGGAGGGGGACCTCCAACCCCCACCGGAGGCTACAATAGCCAAAAAGGCCGGACAACTGCCGAGGAGACACCTGTGCCTTGGTGTCTCCTTCACTTTACATTTAGGACTAAATGTAGAACCCCCATTTCCTATGCCTAGGTCAATTTCATGTGAATTCCTAGGCCTCAATTCCATGAATGGACTGTGTTCGTTCATTGATACATTCATTCACCTCGCCCCCTGCGGAA
>CAUYON010170885.1:0-16381 GCA_963573935.1 Arctocebus calabarensis
ACTTGGGAGGCAGAGGCAGGAGACTCACTTGAGCCCAGGAATTGGAGGTTGCTGTGAGCTGTGATGCTACAGCACTCTACCCAGGGTGACAGCTTGAGGCTCTGTCTCAAAAAAAAAAAAAGATTTAATTCCCACTGTAAAAGCACAGAATAAATTAATGCGCAAATTCATCTGTGTTCTTATCACACAAGGTCTCCAGACTTCATTCAGCATTCACTGGGTGGTCTACAGAGCTGTGGAAATTCTTGCAACAAAGTTGGGATGAGACGATTTGATTCTGAAGATGAAGTGGCACCTTGATGGTGGAGGGCCAAGATTTTTAAAAGGTATTTTATGAGAATAATCTTGGTCTCAGTTTTACCCTCAGAATCTCAGGTCAAACTTAACTATTTATAATATTTTAAATATTTAAAAGACTTTAGAATTACAAAGAAATGAAGTAATTTATGCGATGGCTCACTAAGTTTAATTCTGCTCTCATTTCCCCACAGGATGAAAGGTTTCTTCCAAACATAATATGCATGTAATTTTAATCCGTCTTTGTAAACTCCATTATTACTTTTAAGTGTCAAAAATATATAGCCCAAATACCACTATAATTTTACCCACAGTGAATATTTTTTATAAGTGGTAAGATATAAGATGTGAGTAGTACCAAACAGTAATTTCAGTAACTACCAAGGACAGTTTGAAAACAAAATAGATATCCAATAGGAATCTCTAGGGAAAATTAATGGGAGATTATACTCATAATAATTTCTCTCTTCAGGCCTTAGTTACTAAGCCTGTCTGGCTCATCACAGGCTCTGTCACACTGTGAGATGTACCACCCTAAAAAAATTATTTCATCTTTTTGATGGATCCACAATCTTCCACAGAAAAATAAAATTTTATTGATTTTATTCTTTTCTTAATCTGAAGCTTCAGTATTAATGATTCAAGAATAAGATGAATATTATACAGAAACAAAAGGGCTCATAATAAAGTATCAAAAGACTTGTTTCTACACATTCCTAACTGTAAGGCAAGTCACGTAACTCACTTGGATTTCATATATATTATACGTATATATTACTTATAATATATATATTTTAACCTGTAGACAGGGCAGTTAGATTAAGTCTAATGTCGCCTACAACTTATTAACTATAACTTTTTGACTGATAATTATCATTTTTCCCACAGACTAAAAAATAAAAAACAACATGTACAGGGTGGCGCCTATGGCTCAGTGAGTAGGGCGCCGACCCCATATACCCAGGGTGGCGGGCTCCGACCTGGCCCTGGCCAGCTAAAACAGCAATGAGAATTGCAACAAAAAATAGCTGGGCATTGTGGCGGGCACCTGTAGTCCCAGCTACTCGAGAGGCTAAGGCAAGAGAATTGCTTAAGCCCAAGAGTTGGAGGTTGCTGTGAGCTGTAAAACTCTGTCTCAAAAAAAAAGTATGTATGTGTGTGTACATATATATGTATCAAATTAATGACTTGACGCTCCTTCCACAGACAGGTGGCATCTGTATCCCTCCCTTTGGTCTCCATGGCCTGCGTGATTGCTTTAGCCACTAGAACAGAGTTGAAGAGACTGGTGCCAGCATCAGAATCAGGCCCAGGAGGTGACAGTTAACACTTCTTTTGAAACGTTGTGCTCTTGGAGCCAGAGGTCACCATGTAAGAAGCCCAACTATCCAGCTGGGAGACTACATAAAAAGAGTCCCAGAAAAGCCCAGACTTCCAACTGCCCCCACCAAAGTAACAGGCATGAAGTTGTCGTGAACCCTCCAGACCAGTCCGCTGAATGACCTCCCCAGGGATGTCCACATCCTACTCCTCAGGACCTTGAACATAGTAACTCACACAGCAAAAGTGACCCAATAAAAGTAGATGACTCACAACTGTGAAGAGTCAACTGAGGGGAAAAAATTATAACCTTGAAGCAGTGGTTAATTTGCTATTCTTTCTGTTTCTCATTACCCAAATGTATTCTCAAGAATGAGCAATTTATTTTCAATATGTACAGGTGATGGTTTTCCGATCTTTCAAAAACAGAGAAGTGTACATCCTTTAATTGAGACTATTTTAAATTGAGTGACAAACACTTAAGATGTAACTGAAAATTCACCTAAGAGTGTGACTGAGTTTCTCACACGTAATTTCATACAAACATTTGTCTACCTGATAGTTTTTCGTTTTTGTCTTACCTCATGGGTGATAAAGGTACTTCATGATGGTTCAGAACTAACAGCATTTCCCCAGCTGCTGAAACACAGGGTAACTACAGTCCCTCTTCTGTAAGCTGCCCTTTCATCTCCTTTGTCCAATTTGCAATGGAATTAGTTGTTTGTCTTCATGGCAGCCTACAGGCACTTTTTTTTTCCTTGACAGATAGTCTCACTCTATCACCCAGTTTAGAGAGCCATGCCGTTAAGCCTTGTGCACAGCAACTTCAAACTCCTGGGCACAACCAATTCTCCTGCCTCGGTCTCCCAAGGAGCTGGGAATACAGGCACCAGCCACAATGTCTGGCTAATTTTTCTATTTTTAGTAAAGATAGGGATCTCATTCTTGCTCAGTCTGGTCTCGAACTTCTGAGCATAATTGATCCTCCTGCCTTGGCCTCCCAGAGTGCTAGGATTACAGTTGTGAGCCACCAAGCCTGGCTATGTAGGCACTCTTTAAATAGTAGGCATTAACTGTTCTAATAGTCAGGATGTAACTTCACTATCTATTGCTTGGATTTGGCTTTATGTTATCTTTTGTATTTCTTTATGTTTTTTAATAAAGTCAAATCCCACTTCTTCTATGGCTTCTATGTCTTATTTCTACTGAAGGTAGTCTCCCACTTCCCAAATTTACATGTCCCCTAAATTTTTCTTTCTCGTAAATTCATGATTTTGTTTTTAATATGGACATTTTTATTAATAAATCAATGTGGCATTCGCTTATATGTTGTAAGTGGCAAGGTTCTAACCAACATCATTTATTAAAGATTCCTTCTCATCCTTTCTAAGAGAAAGAGGGAGAAAGAGGAGCACACAAATGGTTTTCCAGCTTCCGACCGGGGTTGCAGACGTGATTAGATGTTCAATGCTATCTCACTCCTTTGAAGTAACCTATGGTTTCTGACTGGAAGCCGATACAATTTTCTCTTAAGCCTGAAAGTTGAATGTCTAAGTTTGTGTCTGTTTTGCTTTTTCTGAGAATCAAAAACTGTTTCGGTAGGAAGTATGTCTTGTTTTTAGTGCAAGTAAACTTTTCCTCTTCCCATTTGTTCAACTACTACTTCTCATTCTTTTCTTCCCCTGTCCGCGTAGTATTTACAAGGTAGGTCTGGACCTATCCTCAGGTCCTGTCTGTTAATTTCTTTTTTTTTTTTTTTATAATTTTATTGAATCATAATTGTGTACATTGGTGCATTGTCTGTTAATTTCTGATTTCTGTCTTCATATATTTTAACTCAGTGATGTGGATTTCCTTCAGAAAACCTATTTTGCTCTCAGCAGTAATCATTATCATTTTCATTTATCTACTATATTTTTAAATTAAGAAGTTTAAGGGGTTTTTATTTTATTTCAGATTAATATGAGGGTACAGACTATTAGGTTACACTGTTTGCCTTTGTCAGGTCAAGTTCAAGTTGTAGTTGTGCCCCTCCCCCAGGTGTACCATATACTCTCACACTGTGCCAGTCAGGAGAGAACCCATCCATCCCTCTCCACTACCTCTCCTCCCACTTGAATTTAATCGTGTTATTCTCTTGTGTGAACATGTATATGTTCATCTACCTGTTTTGAACTGAGTACATTGGAAACTTGCTTTTCCATTCTTGTGATACTTTATTAAGGAGAAAGTTCTCTAACTCCATCCAAGTTAATACAAAAGATGTAAAGTCTCCATTTTCTGTGGCTGAATAGTATTCCATGGCACACATATGCCACAGTTTGTTAATCCATTCCTGTGTTGATGGGCACTTGGGTTGATTCTGCATCTGGGAGACTGTAAATTGAACTAGGAGAAACATTCTAGTGCAAATGTCCTTATGGTAAAATAATTTTTTTTCTCCTGGGTAGATGCCTCGTAATGGGATTGTGGGATCAGTCTTTGTTGATTGATCAATCCTTAGTTCTTCAAGGATTCTCCATACTTCTTTCCAAAGAGGCTGTGAGAGAGGATACCCAAGAAGGGTGAGGTCTGGGAGAACAGGTCATGTCAAGGAGAGCACAAGGATACACTTGCAGGGTCCTCTCCATGGTGACTCAGCCCTTAGGGATTTGTAACTTCCTGGAACTTGGAAATTTCCAAGTTCTGTGAAATCCTGTAGTTCTGTGGGGGCTGGACTAGCATTTCCTGCTTGATTCAAACTGGCCAATGAGAAGGACACCTGTGGGGTGGAACTTTTTGACTGTCAATAAAAAGGGAAAGATCAAGCTAGACGGGGAGTGCAGCCATTTGGAATTCGTCTATGCCGTAAGCTCCCAGCTGGTGAATAAAGCCCTTCCTCTTATAAACGTGGTGTTTGGGTGCTCTTTTTCTCCGTTGGGCCTTGTCTTCCTGCAACAGCTATATTAGTTTGCAATCCCACCAACAGGTGTAAAAAGGTTTCCTTTTCTCCACACCCTCACCAGCATCTAAAGCTTGGGACTTTATGATGTAGGCTATTTTCATTGGGGTTAGGTAATCTCTCAAGGTCGTTTTGATTCACCTTGAGACTTTGGACAATAAGCATTTTTTCCTGTGTTTGCTGGCCATTTGTCTGTCTTTTTCAGAGAAGATTCTGTTCCTATCTCTTGCGCAGTGAGATACGATTGTTTGCTCTTTCTTTGTTGACTGAGTTCTCTGTAGATTTTAGTTATCTACCCTTTGTCTGACTGATAACACACAAATATCTCTTCCAATTCTGAAGGTTGCCTGTTTGCTTCGTTGTGTCCTCAGCTGTACAGAAGCTTTTAAGCTTAAGTTCCATTTATTTATTTTTGTTGTTGTCAATTGCAATGGCATCTTCTTCGTAAAGTCTTTCTCCAAGCCAATATCGTCAAGAGTTTTTCCCACACTTTCTTCTAGGGATTTTATCATTTTGTGCACCTTAGATTTAAATCTTTTATCCATCTTGAATCTACTTTGTAAGTGGTAAAAGGTGTAGGTCTAGTTTCAGTCTCGTAACATGTGGCAAACCAGTTCTCTCAGCACCGAGTGTAAATTTTTTTTTTTTTTTTTGAGACAAGAGTTTTAAGCTGTCCCCCTCGGTAGAGTACTGTAGCATCACAGCTCACAGCAACCACCGGGCACAAGTGATCCTCTTGCCTCAGTTTTCCTATTTTTAGTAGAGACAGGGTCTCACTTTTTGCTCAGGCTGGTCTTGAACTCATCAACTCAAGCAATCCACCCCTCAGCCTCCCAGAGTGCTAGGATTGCAGGTGTGAGCCACTGCACCGGGTCCCTAGTATATGCTTTCGTTTAGTTTATCAAAGATCAGAGACTAGTTTCATCTCTTAGTTTTCTATTCTATTCCATATGTCTATGTTTCTATTTTTGTGCTAATACCATGCTGTTTTGATCACTATGGACTTGTAATATAACCTGAACTCTGGTAGAGTGATGCCTTCAGCTTTGTTTTTATTACTAAGAATTCCCTTGGCTACACAGGTTTTTCTCAGGTTCCATACAAAACAAAAACTATTTTTTCCAGTTCTCTAAAGTAAGATGTTGGTACTTTGATAGGAAATGCATTGAATCCGTAGATTGCTTTGGGCAGTACAGACATTGTATAACAAAGATGTTTCTTCCCAGCCAACAGGAGGGTGTGTTCTTCCATTTGTTAATGTCTACTGCTACTTCTTTTCTCAGGGTTTCATAGTTCTCACTGTAGAGATCTTTCACATCCTTTGTTAGACACATTCCCAGATATTTCATTTTCTCTGAAGCTGCCCTGAAAGGGTCTTGTGTCCTTGATTTGCTTCTCAGCTTGATTATTACTGATTCGCAGACATTGATTGTATACCTAATGATGTTAACGTATTTCTTGATCATTTCCAGAAGTCTGTGGTTGAGTCCCTGGAGTTCTCTAAATATAAGATCATATCATCAGCAAAGAGTGAGAGTTTGACCTCCTCTGTCCCAATCTAGATGCCCTTAATATCCTTCTTTTGCCTGATTACATTGGCTAGTAGAACTTCAGCACTATGTTGAATAGCAATGACAATGGAAGAAATCCTTGTCTGTTCCAGTTCTAAGTGGAAAGGCTTTCAGTTTTACTCCATTCAGTATGATGTTGGCTATGAGTCTGTTGTGGATGGCTTCTGTCAGTTTAAGAAATGTTCCCTCGTCCTGCCCCCAGAAAGTCCATCCTAAATACTATCACTCAATGTGATAGTATTTGGAGGGGGGGGCCTTCGGGAGATAGTTAGGTTTAAATGAGGTCATAAGTGGAGCCCCCCCCCATGGCAATAGAGCCCTTTCAAGAAGATGAAGAGACCAGAGACTGCTCTCTCTCCTCTTGTGCCAGCCGCAGACTGAAGGCGCCCTCTGTACCCCAGGGAAGGGATCCTCACCATGAACCCAACCTCGCTGGCACCCTGCATTCAGACTTCCATCCTCTAGAACCGTGACGAGCAAATGGTTATTGTCAAGCCACCTGGCCACAGTAGTTTGTTACAGCAGCTGGAACTAACAAGGACAGGGAGGCTAAGGAGATTTGCAAAAATTCTCCTCACTAATTTTTATTTTGGAAATTTTTGTCATTTTACCAAAAAAGAAAAAAGTATTAGTTATGTTAACATACAACTAATTTATTATTATTCAATTAATACATGTTTTTAAATGTTGTTAACTGTTAACTTTTACTATGACCTCCCCCCCCCACCCCCCAAATCAGTGGATTGTAATCCACAACAAAAGCTCTTTAGGAATCTTTTAAAGTAAAGAAATCAGAGACCAAAAGTTCAAGAACTGTTGACCTATCCTATCCCAACTGATAGAGTAGGTTCCACCAGGAATAGTTTATTATAACTAATTGATCCTCACCATTTGTGGAGCCCCCGGCTGGAAAATTATAACTTTGAAAGTATAGTTAGAGTATCACATTATTTAGTTGTTTAATAGAATCAAATGGAACTTTTCATGGTGTATAACAAAAGCACTGTTGCTGCCTAATGCAACTACTATAATAATTAGTCTACACATAAACTTTCTCTGGTAGGATTTGACAGATTGAATTTTCCCCTTTATGCGTAAAAGAGAGTAAATGTAATTTCTTGCAGTAAGTTTGAAAATATATAAGGTAAACTATAAATCTCTCTACAAACATGATTTGTCTAATTTATATGACAAGGGCAGTATGAAAGGGAATAGAAGAGAAATGAATCGTGAGATGAGAAAGTTCCAGATCACACTTTATTTTTTAACTTCAGGTTAATGCGAGGGTATGAACAACTAGGTTATAATGTTTGCATTTGTTGGGTAGAGTCCCTCTTGTAAATGTGTCCTGCACCTGAGAGGCGTGCCATATACTCTTACATTGGGTCCATTAAGTGAGAGCACTCCATCCCCACCCTCCTCCCCTCTCTTCCACCCTCCTCCCCCCCAACTGAACTTGAGTTGAGTTTTTCTTTTCTGTGGGCATGTATTATATTGTTTACTGGCTTCAAGTTAGTATTGAATACATTGGATTCTTGCTTCTCCATTCTTGTGAAACTTTACTAAGAATGTGTTTCAATTCCATCCAGGTGAAAACAAAAGATGTAAAGTTTCCATTTTTATGGCTAAATAGTACACCATGGTACATATATCCCACAGTTTGTTAAGCCATTCCTGGGTTTACAGGCATTTAAGTTGTTTCCACGTCTTGGCAACTGAAAATTAAACTGGGATAAAAAATCTAGTGCAAATGTCCTTATGATAAAATGATATTTTTTTCTTCCAGGTAGATGCCTGGTAATGGATTACAGGATCAAATGGAAGGTATAATTTGAGTTCTTTGGGAGTTCTTCACACTTCCTTCTGAAGAGGCTGCAAATCACACTTTTGATAATCATTCAGACACATCCTGACTGCCCTCAACTGACCATCCCCAAACAGAAAACAATCTGACTTTAAAATGCCTGGGCCCCTTATTTCTGTTTTAGCAGTTTTGTATCAACTTGCTGTTACTGCCATCATGGTCCATAAATGGGTTTTCCATTGTTCTAAGTGTTGATGTGCATTCCTCCAACTGGATCATCAGCTCCTTGAGGGTGATGATTATCTCTTCTGTTGAATCTGCCCCCATCCTCACCCAGTGACTGCCTAGCAGGAGGCTGGGACACCATAAGGGCCCGCAAAGTCAATGAAACAAGGTTCACATCCATCTTTAACCTCATAGCTACAGTGAGACAATAAAATAAATAAATAACTTGGGGAATGGGGAGGTTAACTACTGCTTTCTACTAAATTAAATATAACTATCATTGTAAAATAATAAAAAAAAGAAACATCCCCTCTATGCCCATTTTCTTAAGTGTTCTTATCAGAAATAGATGTTGAATTTTGTCAAATGCTTTTTCTGCATCTATCAAGAAGATCATATGGTCTTTGTTTATGCTTCTACTTGCATGATGAATTACATTTATGGATTTGCATGTGTTAAACCAACGTTACATCCCTGGGATAAAGCCTGCTTGGCTGTGGTGTGTAATTTTTTTAATGTGTAGCTATACTCTATTTGCTAGAATTGTATTGAGTATTTTTGCATCAATATTCATTAGTGAAATTGGTCTGCAGTTTTTTGTTGCATCCTTTCCTGGTATTGGTATCAGGGTGATGTTTGCTTTGTAGAACATATTGGGGAGGATTCCCTCTTTCTCAATGTTTTGGGAGAATTTCTGTAGTGTGGGTATAAGCTCTTCTTTGAAGGGTTGATAGAATTCTGGTATGAAGCCATCTGGTTCAGAGCTTTAGTTTATTGGGAGCTTTTTTACTGTTACTCAATTTCTGGTGCCTGATACTTCTTCCCGGTCAAGTCTAGGGAGATGGTGTGATTCCCAGGTATTGGTCCATTTCCTCTGGGCATAGAGATTTTTGTAGTAATCAGGGATGATCTTTTGTATTTCTGTGGTATCTATTGTCATTTCCCCTTTAAGGTTTTTTTTAACTTTCAAGCAAGAATTTTATTGTTCTTACTGTAATTGTAGCTCCCTCACACTTCTTGAAAGTAAGTTTGCCCTTTAACTCTACAATAATGTCTCCTCAATGGACTCTGGACTCTGTGTTCCTCCATCTAGGTTTCTGGAGACCCTGAAGTACATGAGCTACTCATCTGCCTCCCCGGATATGTGTATGCTCCCAGCTGAGGCCTATGTCGTACTCCTGGGACTTGCAGGGTGTTAAACAAATCTGTAGTAAGTAGACCACACTTCCTGTCCCTGTTCTTGGGGACAAGAAACAAAAAAGAACAAAAACCAGGACCCCTCAATAAAGTAACTGCTCTCTGATCTCTACAAGCAGAAGTGCATTACCAAGTACAAAGTCCCTGAGCAATTCAACCTGCTGGGAAAGTCCCCATTTGGGCTAACAAGGCCAAGCAAGGGATTGCATAGCCATCCCTACACAAGAAGAGGTCATTTCCAAGGCCCTAGTGAGAGATAGCCTTCTCTTCTAGAGACCCCATCGCAGCTCAACAACCAGCCAGAAATTCTGAGCTATTGATATATTTCCCTACCCTGAGATGCTAAAGGGCACTTGGCAGCCTCGTCATGGGTCCTTTCCCGTGGGCCACCTGCACATTTACTAAGGGCCTTTTAGGTACTGGAGACAGGCGAAGGCAGGACAAGTTCTGTGTTCATACTCAGGTTAGTAGTGAAGGAGTGAGTATGCAGGAGAACCAGGAGTGTGCACAACAGCCATCTCAGAACGCTTCCCACCCACCCCGAGATTGCCTCATCAAGGCAACTGCAATAGTACACAGAAGGTACTTCTAACTCACAGCTTTCTCTGAATGCTCGACATCACAGAGTGGGCCAATAAAATTGATTCCCCATAACCAACAACCTGTAAGGCCCGATAACTCTAATAAAGAGTTACTTTAGCTATATGTTAGTATGTTTTGTTATGTAAGTATTAAAAGAAAGACGAGGAACGGCATACCTGGATGATCTTAGGCAATACATCAACTCCATTTTTAGTGTTTTGTGATGTAGTTAGATATTTTTTCTCCGAAAAGAACGTTACAATCCACTTAATAAAAACCACGCGAGCTGCCATGTAAGGAATTTTTGTGCTATAGATGTTTTCATTGTCTCGAATTGTAGTAACATACGCTGGCTTTGGTCTCAAATGAGGGATGTCTGGTAGAAAAGAGAACACATGGGGGATAGGTTAGTGAACCCAACATTAAGTGACCCTATAAAGATTTCTGTTTCCAATTAAATAAACATGTATTTGGTGTTTGAAGAGCAACTTAGAATGAAGAACCATAAATTACTAAAAATAGTATCTTCGGTTACACTGTTTCTGATTCTGCCTTGCAACCTGACCAAGGGGTGGTGGCTGTTCCTGCTTAAATATGGCTATAGTGTACAGCTCCTGAAAGCAAGCTAACTCTTTTTTTTTTTTTCTTTTTTGCAAGCTAACTCTTTTTAGCAATTTTGAGAAATTACATGAGAATATAATAGCGAAAATCTCTTCACATCTATTATGCCTAATTTAATCTTATTTTGTAGCTAGGACAAATGTAAAAGCATATTTGAACATTTTAAAAATCATTTCAGATATTTTAGTATTCAATACTATACTGATTAAATCCACTGAACTTTAATTTCATATCCTTCTTTTCCCTTTATATAAATCCAAGGAAATCAATACAATCTACTTTATGTTGAAAAGAATTCAGAAAGTCACATTTGATCTTTGAGTTATCAAATGCCACCTTCTCCAAAGACGTAAAAAGAGCCCATTTTCATTCTTTAAATTTCATAATCAATATGAAAATTACATCATATTGGATTTGAGATACTACTTGCTAGAAATCCCACTCCCTATCTCAATTTTTATATAACTGGAATACCTGCATGAAGCAGAAAAAAATCTCAATAAATAACTTGTAATCTAGGAATGTTAAAAACACACAGTGTTTTTACAATGAATATAGACTACATATAAAATCATAAACAAATTTTAGAAAGATACCGGCATACAGCTAACAAACACACATCCCAGTGCCCTAAACATCAGCACTTACACATCTTTCAAAATGCACCGAGCTTCAGCCACTCTCTCCTTGCCCAAGTGTGTGTGTATAGAGGGCGGGGGTCATTCACAAACCAATGAATTAGTTGGTTATGGTCCCCAGATAATGTCCCTTGTGACCTTTCCCCTCCAGCACTGTTCTTCATTATTTATTTGAACTGATTTCATCTGTTTTAAATAACAGAGAGAGGAAGATCTGCCCCGCCCCCACTATAAGGAATGCTTCTGTCCTATAAGTCCTCCTTTCTTATAGAAGTAAACCTTCAGAACTCCATTAGAAATTCCTTTATGTTTCCCAGCCCTCTGCAGCTTACTGTCCACAGCCTGTCCAATCTGCCTTCCATAAGCAACCATCAGTGTATCTGCTGGATGCAACGTCCAGCATAAAAGAAAGCGCATGCCTGGGCTGGGCTGCCTATCACCAAGCAAGGCCTAGGGTCACAAAGTGAAGACTTTGGAAAATGCCGGCTTTTATATTAAAAATGTTGAACAGAATTTCACCAAAAGCATCATAATACATTTCAAATTATTTCTGAGTATCGGGGCCATTATTCCCTTTTATTGCTGTGAGTTGTGATACAACTTGGTTACTACAAATAAATAAAATCTCTTATTAGGAAACTTTAAACCTCTTTCAGTAAAGCTACCATTCAGTATAAGAATAAAATAATTATTTTTCTTTAAAATAAACAAAGGCTACTTTGAAAGAAACTGCATAGCTTTCCTGAGGAGTCCTCTATACACGGCTCAAACAGTACTTACCAAGCACAGGTTTGTAGATGTTTGTTAACTTAGTAAATGATGGAAATAAATGAGGAAGATAATACTTTCGAAATAATGTAAAAAGAAATTTAAAACCAGTATCTTGATTCTCCTTATTCTTCCACTCCAAGCTTGCAGCCTTTGGATTATATGTGGAAAAGAACATAATGTATATTTACATTTCAAATTAATATATACTAAACGGAAATGATGTTATGTTATTAAAATCTCTATCCTAAATTTAGAAAGATGACAACTAAATATTGACAATCATGTAATATCTTAACAAAGCTCAAAAGATGACAAGAATGAATACTTAAAAACAAAACAGTAACTTAAAAATAGTATGTTTATTAAGTATGTTTTTAAAATCACCCGATGATAAATCTTTCAAACTTGCTCTACTGTATCATGGACAGATTTTTTTTCCACATGTCCTCTGTAATGATCTATTATTCTTTGTATCTTTAATTAGAAACAATCAAGTCCTTTTTTTTTTTAATCTAAATCCAAAAAGAGCATTTATAGTAACAAGAGTTAAATAATCCCCTTCAAGGATTCTACCCAGTGCTACCTACATGCAAAATCAGTATCCAAAGGCAGAAGAGTTCTTGGACTATGCAGTCTCCTTATTAGAAAGGGTTCACATGCTAAGATGACCAGGCCTGCTACTCCAGCCAAGGACTGTGTTTAAAGCTTTGATGGTACTGAAATAATATTCTCCTCCTCGAAACCCTCACAGCGTCTGCATAGGGGAACATCCCATGCAACGCAATAGCCAGGAACCCCACCCAGAAGCCAGGACAACCCGGCCATCCCTCACATCTCCTGGGGTGGCGCAGTACAGAGAGAGAGTTTAAGGAAGCCCTGTCGGGTTCTCACAACTTACTAGACCACAGAGCTCCCCAGCTTCCTTCATGACACGCCTACTTAGAAAATGATGTTTCCTCAGCACCTCAGTAAAAGGATGCGGTGTTTGGCTGCCCAGAGGGCAGAGGGCTCAGCATCCAGGACCTGTGAGGAGCTCTGCTCTGAGGGCTCAGCAGACAGAAGGGAAGCAGGGGAGGTGCACACACAACTGCGCACAGGCAGAGGGCTCAGCATCCAGGACCTGTGAGGAGCTCTGCTCTGAGGGCTCATCCCAGCAGGCAGAAGGGAAGCAGGGGAGGTGCACACAACTGCGCACAGGCGGCGCCTTCGCAGTCTGCACACACAACTCTCCCTGTGCCAACATCATCTCTCTCTAACACGGGTCCCTAAGAATATACAGAGGGGACCAGAGGTCACACAACTCACTAGTGACACATCTAGAATGAGAACCCACAGCCCCCGACACATCCAAGTTCTAAACTCTCGGCTGATTTCCCAAGACAAACGAATGTCCAACGACATCTGAGCAGGTGGCCTCTGAGATACCTACAGAACGGACAATTCATGTACAATGAGGAGCCTCCAACAGAAGGCCCTAGTTGGGCTTTCAGGATTTCCAAGTCCTTGTGTTTCTGAGGTCGCTAAAGGAAACGGGAGGAAAGGACAAAATTGCCCACCAAGACAGAGTAGTCAGAAAGGATAGACATGTACTCAATCTTGTAGGACAGCAGAGAAAAAGCACAGTTCTCTAAGGAAAACCAGAAAGAAGTAAAAGAAAGGAGGAGAAAAGCCAAAAGAAAACATCATGAGATGAAGAGCCCTCATGAGACGAGGAGCCCTCATGAGGGAGGGTGTCACTGTCGAAAACCTCAGAGAATGGGGAGGGCACAGACTGAAGAGCACCCTCCCTCTGGACTGACCACAAGAACTCTTCTGTAGTCAGGGGCCCAGACTGTGGCAGTACACAAGGCAGGAAACAGAGGGTGTCAAAGGAGCATTAAGTGAGGAAGCAACTTGGTAGAGATGACTTCAACAACTTGGTTACGAAGGAAAAGAGAGAGACTGGACAATACCCAGAAGAACTCAGGGACAAAAGAAATGTTCACTGAGAAAAAAGAACACCAGAGTCTTTCCAAGTCTTGAAAATAGGATGTTGGTGTTTTAATAGGGATGGCACTGAATCAGTAGATTGCTCTGGGAAATATAGACATTTTACCAATGTTGATTCTTCCCAACCATGAGCATAGTATGTTTTTCGATTTGTTGACATGTTCAGTGATTTCTTTTCTTAGAGTTTCATAGTTCTCTTTATAGAGATCTTTCACATCCTTCATTAGGTAGACTCCCAAATATTTCATCTTCTTTGGCACTGCTATGAAAGGAATAGAGTCTTTGACTGTTTTTTCGACTTGGTTGTTGTTGGTGTATATAAAGACTACCGATTTATGAGTGTTGATTTTGTAGCCAGATACACTGCTGTATTCCTTGATCACTTCTAAAAGTTTCATAGTAGAATCCCTGGTGTTTTCCAGATATACAATCATATCATCTGCAAAGAGTGAAAGTTTGATCTCTTCTGACCCTATGTGGATACCTTTGATCACTTTTTCTTCCCTAATTGCAATGGCTAAAACATCCATTACGATGTTGTGTTGAAGAGCAATGGAGACAATGGGCAACCTTGCCTGGTTCCTGATCTAAGTGGGAATGGTTTCAATTTAACTCCATTCGATACAATATTGGCTGTGGGTTTGCTGTAGTTGGCCTCTATCAGTTTAAGAAATGTCCCTTCAATACCAATTTTCTTTAGTGTTCTGATCATGAAGGGATGCTGGATATTGTCAAAAGCTTTTTCTGCGTCAATTGAGAGAATCATATGGTCTTTATTTTTTAATTTGTTTATGTGCTGGATTACATTTATAGATTTATATATATTGAATCAGCCTTGAGACCCTGGGATAAAGCCCACTTGGTCATGGTGTATAATTTATTTGATGTGTTGCTGGATTCTATTTGCTAGGAATTTATTGAATATTTTTGCATCAATATTCATTAGTGATATTGGTCTATAATTTTCTTTTCTTATTGGGTCTTTTCCTGGTTTAGGGATCAAAGTGATGTTTGCTTCATAGAATGTGTTGGGTAATATTCCTTCTTTTTCTATGTTTTGGAAAAGGTTGAGTGATATAGGTACTAGTTCTTCTTTAAAGGTTTGGTAGAATTCTGATGTGAAACCATCTGGTCCCAGGCTTTTCTTTGTAGGGAGGTTTTGTATAGTTGATGCTATTTCAGAACTTGATATCGGCCTGTTCAACATTTCCACTTCATTCTGGCTAAGTCTTGGTATTGGTCAATTTCCTTCAGATTTTCATATTTCTGAGAGTAAAGTTTCTTGTAGTATTTGTTAAGGATTTTTTGAATTTCTGAGGAGTCTGTTGTTATTTCGTCTTTACTATTTCTGATTGATGAGATTAGAGATTTTACTCTTTTTTTCCTGGTTAAGTTAGCCAAAGGTTTATCTATTTTATTGACCTTTTCAAAAAACCAACTTTTTGATTTATTGATCTGTTCTAGAATTCTTTTATTTTCAATTTCATTTAATTCTGCTCTAATTTTGGTTACTTCTTTTCTTCTGCTGGGTTTGGGATTGGAATGTTCTGCCTTTTCCAGTTGTTTAAGATGTCCCATTAAGTTGTTAACTTCCTCTCTTTCTGTTCTCTTGAGGAATGTTTGTAGTGCTATAGTTTTCCCTCTAAGGACTGCCTTTGCAGTATCCCAGAGATTCTGATAGTTCGTGTCTTCATTGTCATTTTGTTCAAAAAATTTGCAAATTTCCTGCTTAATCTCGTCAATGACCCGTCTGTCCTTCAGCATGAAGTTGTTTAGCTTCCATGTTTTTGTTTGAGTATGCAGATTCTTGTTGTTATTCAATTCAACTTTTATTCCATGATGGTCTGAGAAGATGCAAGAATAATTTCTATTTTTTTTAATTTACTGAGGTTAGACTTTTGACCTAAGATGTAGTCAATTTTGGAGTATGATCTGTGGGCTGATGAGAAAAATATGTATTCAGTTTTTTGGGGATGAAATGTTCTGTAGATATCTATTAAATCCAAATGTTGGATGGTTAAGTTTAAATTTAAAATTTCTTTGCTTAGCTTCTCTTTGGAGGATCTGTCCAACACTGTTAAAAGAGTGTTAAAATCTCCAACTATTATGGAGCTGGAGGAGGTCAAGTTGCTTATGTCTGTTAGAGATTCTTTTATAAATTGAGGCACATTCTGGTTGGGTGCATAAATATTAATTATTGAAACCTCATCATTTTGAGTATTATCTTTAACAAATATAAAATGTCTACCTTTATCTTTACTTACTTTGGTTGGTTTAAAGCCTAGTGTATCTGCGAATAAGATTGCAACACCTGCTTTTTTCTGCTTTCCATTTGCCTGGAATATCGGTGACCATCCCTTCACTTTGAGTCTATATTTATCTTTTAAGGTGAGATGAGATTCTTGTATGCAACAGATATCCAGTC
>CAUYON010170887.1:0-46785 GCA_963573935.1 Arctocebus calabarensis
AAGGAGGAGATGAAGAAAGACTGGGAGAGAAACGGAGAGAGCTTCTCTCTCCCCACTAGAATTTTCTCCCTCTAACAGATGCCTTAATGTTTTCTGTATTCTTTTCTTTCTTTTCTGTGAATAAATTCTGTCTTACAAAAATTAAAAAAAAAAATGTATTCATTAAATAAAATGGAAAAATTTTCCATGGAAAAATCAAAAAAAAAAAAAAAGAAAGTTTATAGAAATAAATGCCTACATTAAGAAAGAAGAAAGATTTCAAATAAACAAGCTAACTTTACACATAAAGAACTGAAAAAACAAACTAAATCCAGTGTTATCTGAGGAAGGAAACCATAAGAAGAATTAAAAGAAGAAATACATTAAAGAAGAATTAAAGAAGGAATAAAACAAAGAATAGAGGGCAGCACCTGTGGCTCAAGGAATAGGGCGCCAGCCCCATATACCAGAGGTGGTGGGTTCAAACCCAGCCCCAGCCAAAAAATAAAAATAAAAAACAGAATACCAACAGAAAAAAAAATCAATGGAACTAAGAGCTGGCTTTTGAAAGGGTAAACAAAACAGACTAACCTTTATCTAGACAAAGTAAAAGAAGTATACAATAACTTGAAAACATCCAATGTACACTACATATCAAACGGCTAATTTTTTTGACACTATGAAAACATTCTCACAGTAATCCTATCAAGTAGAAGGTGGTTATTTATTTATTTATTTATTTATTTATTTATTTTGAGACAGAATCTCACTATATCGCCCTCAGTAGAGTGCCATGGTGTCACATCTCACAGCTCCCAGAAACATCAAAGTCTTGGGCTTAAGCAATTCTCTTGCCTCAGTCTCCCAAGTAGCTGGAACTATAGGTGCCTGCCACAATGCCCAGCTATTTTTTTTGTTATAGTTGTCATTGTTGTTTGGTAGGCCCAGACTGGGTTTGAACACACCAGCCCCCTATGTGGCCAGTACCCTAACCACTAAGCTATGGGCATTGAGCCTTTATTTATTTATTTTGAGACAGAGTCTCACTCTGTTGCCCTGAGTAGAATGCCATAGCGTCATCATACCTCACAGCAACTTCATACTCTGGGGCTTCAGTCTCCCAAATAGCTGGGACTACAGGAACCTGCCACCAAGGCCCAGCTAATTTTTCTATTCTTAACTAGAAATAGGGTCTTGGTCTTGCTCTTGCTCAGGCTGGTCTCCAACTCCTGAGCTCAGGTCATCCCTGGGCCTCTGTCTCCCAGAGTAGGAGGCACTA
The DNA here is from genome assembly GCA_963573935.1 of Arctocebus calabarensis. Taxonomy (NCBI): domain Eukaryota; kingdom Metazoa; phylum Chordata; class Mammalia; order Primates; family Lorisidae; genus Arctocebus; species Arctocebus calabarensis. Next base: position 1,259 of record CAUYON010170887.1, read on the forward strand.
GCCCCCCTCGCCAGGCCCATTTATTCTATTGAGGAAGAGACTGGGGCAGTAAGAGGTGAAGTGACGTTGTCCGAGATCTCATACAGTAAGTAGGGGAGCTCAGTTCCAGGAACTGGAAATAGATCCTGCACTTTCCACTTTCCGGGTCATTGGTGGGTGCTGGATCTGTGCAGCCTCCCAGGTTCCTTCAGGGTCCTGTCCTTGCTGGCAAAGACTCAGAACTCAATTCTAACAAATGGAAATTTCAAAGCACCATACGTGAACAGATGTCCATGGAAAAGAAGTGATATTCAAATACAATTTTCTTTTTTTTTTTTGTAGAGGCAGAGTCTCACTTTATCGCCCTTGGTAGAGTGCCGAGGCGTCACACAGTTCACAGCAGCCTCCAACTCCTGGGCTTAGGCGATTCTCTTGCCTCAGCCTCCCAAGTAGCTGGGACTACAGGCACCTGCCACAACGCCCAGTTATTTTTCTGTTTTGTAGTCCACCCGAGGCAGGTTTGAATCCACCACCTTCAGTATATGGGGCCGGTGCCCTACTCAATGAGCCTCAGGTACCGCCCAATACAATTTTCTTGATTTCAAAATACACAAACAAAAATATGAACATGCCACCAAAGAAAAGCAGGAAGAGCCAGCACATGTGAAAATCCAGTCCCTGCTGAGAATAGTATTGTGTGGTAAAGTCATCAGGGTCTTCAGACCTGGGCCAAGACAAATCTCTGACTTTAACAGTCAGGAAGAAGTTGCAATACCCAGACATTGACTAACAACATGTCTTTTTTGTTGTTTTTTTTTTTTATAGAGACAGAGTCACTCTATCACCCTTGGTAGAGTGCTGTGGCTTCACACAGCTCATAGCAGCCTTTAACTCCTGGGCTTAGGTGATTCTCTTGCTTCAGCCTCCCGAGTAGCTACAGGCCCCTGCCACGCCTGGCTATTTTTTTTGTTTTGCGGTTCAGCCGAGGCTGGGTTTGAATCTGCCACTTTCCGCATATGGGGCCAGCGCCCTACTCGCTGAGCCACAGACGCCGCCCAGTATATTCTTTTTTTAAATATTCTTTTCATCAAGATAATTTAAATGTGCTGCAAAAGTTTATATTTTCAAGTGTGCCGTGAGATTAAAAAAAAAAAAAAAAAGTATGTCCTACATTTTCTGTTAAGTGTTTAATAAGGTTTTTTGCCTTCTTTTTAGGACCCTGTGTGACTTCAAGCCTCTGGAGAACAGTGATTCTATTCTGTTCTGCTCCATATCCTCACCACCAGCATGGCACACATTGGGGGGTATCCACAAATACATTTACAAAATGTAAGATTGCAAGGATTTTGCCCTTTTAACTTTTCCTTAGCACGTAATTATTGTGAAGTTTTCTAAGTACTAGATGTCTGGAATTATCTTACTACTGTGGTTCCTTGTTAGTAAAAAGTGTTTATATGGTTTGTTAATGGTTTCTTCCCTCTTAAATACTTTTGCAACTACTTGGTTCTTGATGAGGAACTGGGTTCAGCATGTCTGCTGCAGTGTTTCCTAGTTGTTGCCATCTCTAGAAGAGTACCATATGGCTCGGCACCTGTGGCTCAGCGGGCTAAGGTGCCAGCCATGTAAACCTGAGCTGGCAGGTTCGAATCCAGCCTGGGCCCGCCAACCAACAATCATGGTTGCAACCCAAACAAAAATAGCCGGGCGTTGTGGCGGGCACCTGTAGTCCCAGCTACTTGGGAGGCAGAGGCAGGAGACTCGCTTGAGTCCAGGAATTAGAGCTGTAATGCCACAACACTCTACCCAAGGTGACAGCTTGAGCTCTGTCTCAAAAAAAAAAAAAAAAAAAAAGAAGAGTGCCATAATTTCCAGATTGGCTTTATATGTGTCATCTTTAGTCTCACAATCCTGGGAGGTATGTAGAGTAAGAATTAAGCTCTACATTTCACAAAAGAGGAAATTAAGAAGCTAAGATTAATTGACTTGCTCTTGAATACATAGCTAACTGGTGACAAGGCCTGCTAGTTTGATGTTCTTTATGCCATATTGATGGTGCTTTTTAAGAATTAATTTTTAATAAAATTTTAACTAGTTAAATTTAAAAATTTTTAACATGTTTTAAGTTTATCTTAAATTGATGAACATTATGTGTGTTTTTCATGTATGTAATTTCCACTTTAGGGGAAAAAATTTGACTGGTGGCAATTCTGAAACCAAGTAAAAGTAAAGGTTGTAAAGGTATTCTACCTTAGATTGAATTAGCCATCAACTTTAAATTCAGTTTAGTGAAAGTTAAATTAAATTTAAATTTAATATAAACTTTACATTTGTTTTTAAATGTTTTAATGTGTATTCACATTAATCAATTTCTTTTCTTTTTTTTTTGGTTGTAATTTGGCTAGGGCAAGGCTTAAACCTGACACCCTCAGTATATGGGGCCAGTGCCTTACCCACTGAGCCACAGGGGCCACCCACATTAATCAGTTTTTAGAAGGAAGAAAATAACTACAAGAAATGGAAAAGATTGATTTACTAAATATAGAAATGTTAAATGTAAAATGTTTTATAGTCATGTACATATAAATGGTATTAGTGTTTTGGCTTCTTTTTAACAAAGCTTTTTATTAAATAGTGTCTTTTAGAGAGTAGTGGTTATTTTTATAAGAAAATGTAAAATCTTTTTTCAACTTATAAACTTGCTTGTTTTTATATTTGATAAATGAGTGCCAAATTAAAATTATTTATAGTTTAATGGACTGCTTTACTATTATTTGCTGGATGACCACCCTACTTTAATAAAAGATATGACTTACTAGTTATAAATCATTTTTCTGATGAATATGGCTCTCAAATATTTTGTTTTATTATGATTTGACTTTCATTGCAAAGTTGTTTGATTCAGATAAAATCCTTTTCTGTCCTTTAAAATAAATATAAGAACGCATCTATTTAAAAGAAGTTTTGAAGGTCAGAAAGGAATGACATCAAATGTTTAACACAGTGACTTTCTTTAGGGAACAGAATTGTGGGGGTACAAAGACTAGCTTTGATATTTAGTATGAAAATGACTTAGACTAATAAATTATTATTTCATAAGTTAATGATTATATTATAGTTGAAATTACATTAATTATAATTAAATACTATATTATAATTTTGATACTAAGTTGGAACAGAAAATAAAAACATGTATAATGAATATAAAAATTAAAAATATATTAAAATGTTTCATTGACTTACAGAAATAATTATAATTAATATGCCTTTTGCATACTACAAGGTTTCCCAAAGATCACCAAACATAGGAAAATTAGCATTCATATTTTATATTTTTAATATTTATATATTTATATCAACATGTAGCGAAATATTTTATAAAATATTACAACGAATTTTTGTAAATGAAGATACATTTTCCATTTCCCCTACATATGTATGTAGCATGTAAAAAACAAGCTGATCGTTTAAACATTAGTAATAAATGTATTAAAATTAAAATTTTACTTTAAAAGAGGATTCAGTTATCTCATGCTAACTCAGTGATTCTCAGCCTTCCTAATGGCTCATAATGCCATGATCCTTTAATACAGTTCCTCATGTCATGGTGACTGCCAACCATAAAATTATTTTTGTTGCTACCTCATAACTGTTATGAATCATAATGTAAATATCTGATATGCAGGATGTATTTTCATTGTTACAGAGGGATTGCGACCCTCAGGTTGAGAACAAGTATGCTAAACTTTCTTTCAATTTTAAGCTGCCAACTAGTAGAATGCAAACATGATAACTTTCTGAGTACTGTTACCGTAAACAAGCATATATATTCACTTCCTGCTATGTGAAGAAGAGCCAAATGTAATGATTGTGGTCTTGTTCAAGGACAGAGTGCTAATGATATCATTCCCAAAGACAGTGTAATTCCACAGCTGGCTCTGTCAGTCTAGGAAAAGTGCTCCCTTAAAAAAAGACCATGAAGTAATTTGCAAGTCACAGGCAGCATTTTAAAGGAATTGAGCTGGAAGTCTATTCATTAAAGTCAGAGGGAACCTTGTGGGTTTTTTTTTCTTTTCAATATTTTTGTTTTTTCAAAGTATGACTACTGGCTTGCCTAGCCCACTTTGGGAATTCAGGAAAAGGTGAGAGTGTTAAAACGTTTACTTTTTTTGTAAAAGTTCTTTGGAGGCAGTTATCTTAAGGAAGACAATTATTTAGGCGTCTGGAATTTTTGTTAATTTCATTTAAAACATGTAAGAAATATGTTTCAGAAGCATTTGTTAGGCGTGTGTTTCCTCACAGTGTAAGGCTGTCAAGCATATTTATGCTTGAGCCCCAGTGGCATGAAAGCAGAGTCAATTTCTACCCTCCTGCTTGGTTTAAAGGAAACAGAAATGAAGGGTATAGCATCCAGTGGGCCAAGAACATGGCCAAAAATCAGTAAGTGCTTATCTAGGTTTCTGAAGACAATATTTAAGCTATGAATGATGGGATTTTTTTGGATTTCCTCACCCCAACCTCCCACCCCCTTTAGAGCAGCCAGAAATGTGACTTTTGGCTTTCATATTCAATAGCAAAATTTTGTTTACCGCAAAATAAAATTTAACAAATTTAAAAATTTTTTAAATTTCTAAGAGTACTACTCTTAGAAACTGCCAAGCATCAGGGATATAGAGAATGAACCCACATATGTTCCCAGGATGCTTAATCTGGTGGGGCAGATTTGTGAACAAGTAGCTTATGCAGGGTTAAAAGCATAACAGATGTAAACATTTCTGCTTCTAGTAATTACATTTCTGACCTGAATGCTTTTGGAATGGCCCAAAAGTCAGTGCCAGAGCATCTCTCCCTTTTATGAGATATTAGTAGCGAGGTTGGTTCTTATTGTGTCTGCTCACTTCTCATTCATGTGTATGAATTGCCACCACTCTTTGCTACCCCAGGAGTTTACCAAACTTCCCTCTCTGTCCTTGACCTTTTGGTCTTTATTTAGCTCCACGTAGCCTACAGACTTAGACTGCCTGTGTGACTGCTGAGATGATGTCTGTAACGTGATGTGTACATCAAAAAGGGAATTCATTCCCTGACCTCCACCTCCTGCCTCATCTTTCCCAGTTTCACAAATTTCAGTAGCACTGTTCTCTTGGTCCTGCAACGTAGCATCCCCCTTAAATAGAGCATGTGGCATTTGTCTTTCTACGCCTGGCTTATTTCACTTAGTGTGATGTCTTCTAGGCTCATCTGTACGGTCTCGAATGACAGAATTCCCTTCCTTTTTAAGGCTTGAGTAACAGGACTCCCATCGTGTACAGCACAGTCTCCTAAACGCCTAAATCAGCACACAGTAGCTGCTCCTCCTCCTTGCCTGCTTCAGTAGACCCCTCAGGCCTCCTTCACCCCTTCTCTCCCTATCCATGGCAAACAATCTTGCTTCATAAATAAGCAAAAACAAGGGTTATGGGATGTGAATGCTTTGACTTTCCTACTCTTTTATCTACACATTTATCTCCCTCCACTCATTTTCTGTTAGTTTGTTCCCTCTGGTCACTGAGGCTGACTCAAGGCTCGTTGGTAACTGTGCTCTTGGTTTCTCTTCCTCTTGCATTGGTACCTTAACTGTTTGTGTCCTGCCAAAACATTTTATTAAGCATCTACTATGTGCACACTACTGTGCTTGATGCAAGAAGCAGTCACGATGATTAAGATGGTCAAGCTGGAGATGCCATTCCAAAAAGGAGAGTATTCTTTGCTAGCTTTTCAATCTCTTTCTCTCCAGCGGCTCCACCTCTAAAATCTAAAACACATCCAGTTCTTTCCCCTATTAAAAAAAATTGTTTTAAGTTTCTTAACTTTACACCTCCTTGATCCTTACCACTACTTTACCGCTTCCCTTCCCTTGTCAGCCAAGTGCCTTCAGAAAATATAGTGTTTCTAAAACTTGAGTTCACATGAACTATTATTATTATTATTATTTTGAGACAGAGCCTCAAGCTATTGCCCTGGGTAGAGTGCCATGGCATCACAGCTCAAAGCAACCTCCAACTGCTGGGCTTAAGCAATCCTCTTGCCTCAGCCTCCCAAGTAGCTGGGACATAGCAATGCCTGGCTATTTTTGGTTGCGGTTGTCATTGTTGTTGGGCAGGCCCAGGCTGGATTCAAACCCACCAGCTCTGGTGTATGTGGCTGGTGCCTTAGCCGCTTGAGCTACAGGCACTGAGTCACATGAACTATTTTTAAAGAACCTGTTCCAAACATGCCCAATACAAAAATTAACTCAAAATGGAATATAGATCTAATTGTAAAACTTAAGAAAACAGAAGAAAATCTTCATGACATTGGATAGGCAAAGATTTCTTACATATGAGCCATAAACGAAAATAGTTGATAAATTGGATTTCATCAAAATTAAGTTACAGTAGTAGTCCCTCGTGATCTGTGGTTTTGCTGTGTGGCGCTCCAGTTAACCTGCAGTAGACTGCTGTCCAAAAATATTACATACAGGCAGATATTTTGAGGAGGAGAGAGAGACCGTATTCATATAACTTTTATCATAGTACCTTGTGGGAATTGTTCTATTTTATTATTAGTTATTGTTAATCTCTTACTGTGCCTAAATTATAAATAAACCTTATCTTAGGTATGTATGGATAGGAAAAAACATAGTGTCTGTAGGATTTGGTATTATCCATAGTGTCAGGCGTCCACGTGGAACATGTTCCTGCAAGTAAGGATGGACTGTCGTACTTCTGCTCTTTGGAAAATGTTGATAAGGTGATGAAATGATAAGCCACACAGAGGGAAAAATCATATTTACAAATCACATGTAAAGAACTTATATCCAGAATATTAAGAACTCAAAAAAACAACTCAAAAGCTCTCAAAAGACATTTCCCCAAAGTAGATAGATAGATATATAGATGATGAGTATGTAAGAAGCTGCTCGACAACCGTTGTTATTAGGGACATACAACAAAGACACGAGGAGACACTGCTACACACCCATTAGAACTGCCGAAATTAAAAAGATTGACTCAACGACGTGTTTGTAAGAATGAGTACAGCCTGGAACTCATAGTGCTGGGAGGTATATGTTAATAAAATAGTACCGACACTTGGGGAAATAGTGTAGCAGTTTATCAAAAAGTGAAGCTTGGCTTGGTGCCTGTGGCTCAACAGGCTAGGGTGCCAGCCACGTGCACCTGAGCTGGCAGGTTCGAGTCCAGCCTGGCCTGCCAAACAACAATGATGGCTGCAACCAAAAAATGGCCGGGCGCCTGCAGTCCCAGCTACTTGAGAGGCAGAGGCAGGAGACTTGCTTGAGCCCAGGAATTGGAGGTTGCCGGAGCTGTGATGCCACAGCACTCTGTCCAGGGTGACAGCTTGAGGCTCTGTCTCAAAAAAAAAGTGAAGCTTATGCTTATCATATGACCCAGCCAAAGTGAAAAAAATAATATGTCTATATGAAGATTTATACATGGATATTCATAGTAGCTTTGTTGTAACAGTCCCAAAGTGGAATAACCCAAATGCCCCTGAGCACATGCGTGCATGACAAGTTGTGATGCACCCATGCGATGGTATTCTACTTCGCCATACAAAGGAGTGAACTGTTGATACTCAGCAACACGCCTGGATATCAAAATTTTGCGAGTGCAAGCCAGATCCAAAAAGTTGCATACCGGATAATTCCTTTTATATAAAATTCTAGAAAATGCCAGGGAATCCATAGTGATAGCAGAATATTGGTGGCTTAGGGATTGGAGATTGGGGACATATGAGATATGGAATCACAAAGAGGTAATTTGGAAACCTGGACTGATATTCATATTTTTTAAGATACTCATATTTTTATTGTGATGAGTGTTTCATGAGAGTATACGAGGTACATACGTCAAAACTTAACCAAACTGTTCCTTAAATTTGTGCAATTTATCATGTCAATTATTCCTGAAAGATATTCGTTTGTTTTTTAAAAAGCCTTCATAATTTTCAAGCCCATTAATATGATGTTCTTACAAAGCTAAAATATTGGGGACAAACTATATCAGTGGTTGCCAGGAGCTAGGAGTGATAGGAGAGATTAAGCACAAAATAGGGGGCCATTTTTGGGGATGATGGAATTATTCTACATTTTGATTATAGTGGTGTTTACATGATTATGTTTGATAGAATTTACAATACTATATAGTATAGAGGGTAAATTTGTCATACATAAATTATATTTTTGTTTTAAAAGTGAAAAATGTAATCAAATACTTCTATGAACACCAGAGTTGTGTTTGTTCCTATATATACATACCTATGATGAAGTTTAACTTATCAGTTGGGCACAGGAAGAGATTAACAACAATAACTAATTATAAAAGGGGACAGTTCAAACAATGTCCTATAATAAAAGTTAAATGAATGGTCTTTTCATCAAACTATCTTATCGTACATAATATTTTTGGACTGCAGTGTACTGAGAGTAACTGAAATTGCAGTTGGTGACACTGCAGAGAAGAAGGGGCTACTGTATTTAAAGTCAAGCATATTTTCATTTACAAATCAGGTTTATTACTCATTTAAAACCAAAATACATTTATAAATTAAATTTTAAAATATAAATTCAGTACCAACCTTTATGTGACAAGATGGATAGTGTTAGTTTGCTGAAAATAAACATTCGTGGGAAGAGTCTTTCTCCAGGACCGCCCATCTAGCCATTTAGACTCTCTCAAGGCCTGTTGCCCCTCTTGGGCCTCCCCTTCTCCTAAATTCTCACTACCACCCCCATCCTGAGGTTCTGGCTCACATTGTGTCAGCCTCAGCATTAGTCATCAGCCAGTTTTTGTTTCCTACAGATCTCCTGTTATCATATAGATAAGGATAAAGGGTAGTTTCTGATCCCAAGCCTGGAAAAGGAGGGTACAGGAGGAAGCCATCCCATAGGTCTGTCTTCTAAATAGAAAGTCTGAGAAACAATAAATCCTTTCCCTTATGAATGTCTGTCTCTGTCATAGCACAGAGGGCTCCCCCACACCTTAGCCCTAGATATGCCAGTATGGAGAAGGTAGGGAGGGGAAGAGTCCCACTGCCCCACCCCTGACAAGCCTGCGTTCTCCTTGTAGGCTCTGAACCTCTTGGAGAAAGATTTGCTTATGAATCTTTAAGTCTTCAGTGCCTTGCTGTGCCTAGCTTATGTCAGCTAATCAAAGAACAAATAAAGGAATAAATGAATGATTCAATCAAATTCATTCAATTGTGATGAACTGATTCAACTCCAAATTAATCATTGACTTCATTTATCAGTAGGTGTGGCAGTGGCATCTGGTTCATGCACCAACTCTCGGTAACATATAATCAATGTTTGTCTTTTCTAGGTGTTCTGTTATCTGGAAGAGGCTTTGAGTATCAGTCTTCACACAGGTTTCTCCGGGTTATCTTACCAAAATGCTTTAGGGGTCCTTATGTTTTTCAAATACAACCTGTAGCTTCTATGAGCTTGGGCAAGTAGGAGATTTCTCTGAGACTCGGTTTCTTCAGCAGTGAAATGTGGATAGTACTATCAGTAACTTTGCAGAATTGACCTGACAATTAAAAGGACCAGCACACTGCAAAGTGCTTGGTGCAGTGCTCAGCACAAAGTAACAATAAATGGTAGCTGGTATACCTCCTCCTGTCCCTCATGTTCCTACTACTCTCTCCACCGCCACAGCCTTTGCTGTATTTTTGCTTTCTATTTCCCACTGAGGTGCTCCTCTAGCCTTGCCTAGTTGGAGGAAGTATTTTGAACTCTGACCCGTCTCTTCCTTGAGCTCAGTCAGTAGGAGAATTCAACGTATTGCCTTCTGGCACAGTTTCACCTGGGATCTTCATAGGAGACTATTGCTTTTTGTTTAAAGTTCAATGGAATAAATGTGAGTGACTTATTAGCTCCTAAGTACACAGAGAATTGTCCTTTACAGAAAAGGATAGCAACATTATTCTCATGAGGAAAAATGTCACTAAATTAGAATGTGGTTTTGGTTATACAGTTTCTACAAAATATGTTCTCGAATCTCTCATCATCAGGGTGAAATGTGGCTTTCCAAAAGGGAGAAGGAGTAGGTGGTGGTGCTATGAGGAGATGACGGTGACCTTGCCCTTGGCCCGTCCCTGCAGGGGCAGTGGTGCAGGTGTAGGCTGGGGAGACAAGCCCAGCGTTACAGCTCGGATCTGTTTTGAGTCTTCTGAGCTCATTGTATGATTTGGAACAAATGACTCTGCCACCCCTCTTAGCTTCACTTTTCTTCTTCATAATAACTTCTCTTTCCTAGGGGGATTAAATGAAGTTGTACACGTGGGGAGGAAAGAAAATGCTACTTAAAAACCTTATTTCAATGATTCCATGTTAAATGGCCTCAAAAAAGGAAAAGGTATCCTTCTGTTGATGGGCCTTCTCGAAGGCAAAGCCCCAGCTCCATCTGCATGGAGGGCTCAAGGTAAGTGGGGCAGTAGCTAAGAAGTAAGGGGGCTTTTTAACTTTCTCCTTGAAATGCAAGGAAAGGAGTTTGGGCCCTGTTACAAACTGGTACTAAAGGAAAAGAAGAGACAGGGCACGAGCCCATAGTAGTCTTTAGCAGCAGACTTACTGAACAACAAAGCAAAGGGATTCTCTCTTGGGTGCTGTTTCTTTGTAACCCTTTTCCAGTCTTTACTGAAGCCTTGCTACTTCTTGGATTTATGCAATCTCTGCCTTAGGGAATCATGGGATGGTCAATCCAGGGCAAGCTGGACAGGGACTAAGTAGGGAGTCTAGAGCAGGGGGCAGGTGAAACACTTTCCACTGAGTGTTTTCTACTGCCACCACCTTGGTACAGGCTACCAACGCCTCTAGGCTGATGTGCTATTTCCTCTTAACTAGCTTCTTTACATCTTCAGTTGTCCCTTTCATCTTTCATTCTTTAAACAATTGCCAAAAGAACCTATTTAAAATATAAAATGGTACCCAGTGTGGTGGCTAACACCAATAATCCCAGCACTTTAGGAAGTGGAGGTGAGGGTGCATCTCCCCATATCTTAACAAAAAATATAAAAGAAAAAAATTAGCCAGGTATAGTGATGCTCACCTATAGTCCCAGCTACTCAGGAGGCTGAGGTGGGAGGATTGCTTGAGTTTGAGGTTGCAGTGATCATGCCACTACATTCTAGCCTGAGTGACAGTGAGACACTGTCTCTAAAACAAATAAAACCAAAATCTCTCTCTCTCTATCTCTCTGTCTCTCCCTCTATATATATAAAATCCTCCCACTGGTTTCCCATTTTACCTTGAATAACATCCTAAATCCTCACTTAGACCTATCAGGTCTTCATGACCTGTGTCTGCTTCCATGAGTGGCCTCCGTGGCCCCCAGAGGGCCCTTCACTGACAGTGCTCCAGGCTTAAAAGGCCAGGCACTTGCTTCTTTTATCCTCAAGTCCTCCCATTCTTCACAGGTCTGGCTCCTCTCACTTTCAGGTCTCAACACCAGTGTCACCTTCTTGGTGTGACTTCTGCTGGCTACTCTAGACAAATAGATCTTACCCTCTGACCCTTATTATTAATACTATTTTTGAAACAATGTCTCACTCCATTGCCCAACCTGTAGTATATTGGCACAACCATAGCTACTGCAACCTCGCATTCCTGGGCTCAGGTGATCCTGCTTCTTCAGCCTCCCGCGAATTCCTGGGCTCAGGTGATCCTACTTCCTCAGCCTCCCAAGTAGCTGAACTCTTGGTGTTGCCTGTGCTACCATATCTAGCTAACTTTATGTTTGTGGGGTCTCACTGTGTAGCCCAGGCTGGTCTTGAACTCCTGGTCTCAAGCAGTCCCTCCATCTCAGCCTTGCAAAGTTCTAGGATTATAGGCGTGAGCCACCACTTGTTTGGTTTTGTAATTATTTGTTTGTTTGATTCCTTATTTACTATTTGTTTCCATGAGGGCAGAGACTTTGATTATTTCATAAGCTCCCCTGTCCAGTTAGCACCTGTTTCAGTACCTGAATCCTACTAGGCCCTCAAAAGATGTACTAGGCACTTAATAGAAATATGATATACATGATTATAATTTATATTATAATTAAAAATTTATAATTTTAAGTGGATTAGAAGTCACATCAAAACACATAAAAGGAAACAGTAAAATTAAATTTAATAAGATATTTCATTTACTTATCTATCTAAGATGTGATCATTTCAATATGTAATCAGTATAAAAGTTATTAATGAGATTCTTTACATTTTTTGGTTCTAACTTGTCACAATTTGTTGTGCATTTTACATTTTAGAGCGCATCTCAATTTAGAGCACATCTGAAATTAGCCATATTTTACATTTTACATTTTAGAGCACATCTCCTTTTAGAGCACATCTGAATTAGCCATATTTCAAGTGCCTAATAGCCAAAGGTGGCTAATGAGCCTTGTACTGAGCCAAGTTAGTCTACAGCATGCTAGTCCTCGCTGAATGGTAGCTGATAGATAGTAATAGTAATGCAAAGATTCAGAGGAACAAAGTTTTATATTGAGAGCTGTGGGGAAGAGCTGTCCCATAGGTTAGTATGGCAGGGTAACTATGGGGCTTCATTCACCTGTTGACATCTGAAACAGCAGAAGCCCTATGTACGTGGGATGGATGAGTTAGGCCCTTGGCCCGAGAGCGAGGTGGACAGGTGCACAAAAGCCCGTGACTTCCAGACCCCCACCGAGGCAGGGGAGAGCAAAGTACACCAGAGAGGCAACAGCCTTGGTGCATGGGTGTCAAGAGACAAGAGCCAGTGCTGCTGGGATGGCATCTTGCAGCAAAGTGTTCCCTAAGGGAATCTGTTCAGACACTGTGAAATGTCACAGAAATGTCCTGCTCCCTGGATCCATTGGTGACAGAGATGTGTCTTTGTCCATTTTTGCTGCTGCAACAGAAAGCCACTATCTGTAAAGGTCTGATACCTCAAACCTTTTTATAGGGGCCCAAATTCCATCCTCAAGGGCTCCTCTCTTATGACTTAATCACATCTCAAAGGATCCACCTCTTGGGCGGTGCCTGTGGCTCAAAGGAGTAGGGTGCCGGCCCCATATGCCAGAGGTGGTGGGTTCAAACCCAGCTGGGCCAAAAAGCTCACCAAAAAAAAAAAGTTATCATCTCAAAGGATCCACCTCTTAACCATCCATTATCTTGTTGTTAATTCAGTTTCACCGAATGAATTTTGGGGGCCACATTAATACCATAGCAATATATAATGCAGATTTTATCTTCCTATACAATGTCCTCCAGCTAATTTGTGGCCATCATGCTTCCCATTTTGGGATGTTGGAACTAGGAAACTAGGCTGTTTGCTAAAATGAGTTTGCCCCAGTTTCTGGGAAAGAAAATTGTTCCCTAAAAATCGACTTTATATGTGAGCTCCTCACTAGATAATATTCACTATCAAACCTATAGCACAATGCTTGGGAGAAAACCCCACGATGCATATTTAAAACTCTGTTTTAATACCATGAGAGCAAAATGTACGTTATGCAACGAGATAAGTACCTTAACTCCCGTATCCAAAGCAAGAACTGCCTCTTGCCCACATTTGACTAAGGTTACATTTCATTGCTCAGTGCCATTATCTCTTGTCACTGTGAGTTCCTGAATCAGAGGGACAAAAGAGATTAGTGCCAGGTCACCGAGCCCCCTTCTTTGCTCTTACGGAGCTGTCTGAGTGGTGGACTCTGAGTCATTCTGCTTAGAGCATTCCCAAAGGTGTCAGTGAGATTAGTGAGCAGGAAGACGATGCTTGATAGAAAATTCTGTGTGTAGATCCAAGAACCCAGCCCACAGCTCAGAGTGGACCATTTTAACATTTTGATTTCTTCAGAAAATGAAGAACCACTCCCCCACATTTCAAAAACAATCTGTCACACACCTATGGTGCATCTTAGAAGGGTACAGGCAAAATTTACTAAATGCAGAATACAAATGTCTTCATACAATAACTAAGAAAATGCCATAAAGGCTACGTTAAACAGTTTGATGAAAACATTTCAGATTGTATATGGAACCAGCACATTGTACCCCTTGATTGCACTAATGTACACAGCTATGATTTAATAAAAAAAAACTATCTGCCAGTAATATTTTGTTGAAATATGGTAATTTTGGTGAGAGATTTTCAAGGGAAGTAAGGGTTCACTGGGCTATTTCCCCAACTCTGGGAACACAGCTATCTTTATAGAATAAAATTTCAGCTGCTATTTGACAATAACCAGACCCACACAATGACAGCACAACTGTTCCTTTTAGACTGTGCTAATAAAAAAATCTGGTAAACAAAAAAGACTAGTACAAGAATGTTCCACCAGGTAGATCCGGTTTCTAAAAGGATATGTTAATCCCTACTCACTACAAGCTTTCACGTTAAAAAAAAAAGTGAGTCATCATTGTATCACTGACTATTTTAAGATTTTACTGAGGTTAAGGGGTATTACATTCAAATGAGTCATTTTCTTTTCCTTTTACCTTCAAATATTTGTAAAGAAGATTACAGTTATATTCTTAATGAAATAAAACATTAAGATGTATTTAAAGATTCTTATGGGCCCCTCTCCAATTTTATTTCCCTCTCATTTCCTTAAACTACATAATTGTGTCCTAGTTTCATTCAGATTTCCTATATATCATACCTATAAATGAAGTACAGTGTTGGCTTTGCATATTTTAAATTTTAAATAAATGCTAACTACTTCTAATAGTTATAAGCATACATATATTACATAAATAAGTTCATCTTATATACACTTTCCTTACTTTGTTAGTGCAAAAGTTTTTCACTTTCTGCATCCTAGATATCTTCTTATATTCACCCATATTCACTTCATTTATTTTAATCGCTGCCCATATTTCATATTAGTGCACCTTAATTTATTACCTCAGTTTGTTGTTTATTGGCATTTAAGTTGTTTACTTTCTCCTATTGCAATCATTTCTCTATTTTAATACTAAGTACTGCTGGAAATATTTCTGTGCACTCACAAAAGTATATCTATGAACTAGATTGATATAAATGGAGTTTCTAGGTCAAAGTGTGTTCAATTTATGTCTGAAAAACATAGCTAAATTGCTCTTCAAAAAATGTGACTGTTGCCTTGTATTCTGGGTATTATTAAATGACTTACCATAGGACAGCATTGGTGAAAAATGGCATTTTATTGTTTGAAGCAGCAACCTCAAACTCTTGGACTTAAGCCATTCTCTAGCTTCAGCCTCCCAAGTAGCTGGGACTACAGGCGCCTGCCACAACACCCAGCTATTTTTTTTGTTTTTATTGCTGCAGTTGTCATTTATTTTTAAGCAGGCCCTGCAGCCAGGTTCGAACCCGCCAGCCTCAGTGTGTGTAGCCAGTGCCATAACCCTGAATTTGCGTTTTTTAATTAAACATGAGATTAAAAACTCTTCTTTGTTTATTGGCTATATTTTTCCCTTTGAATTTCCTATTCATAGCCTTTTCTCATTTTTTTTTTTTTTCTGTTTTTGGCCGGGTCTGGGTTTGAACCTGCCACCTCTGGCATATGGGGCCGGCGCCCTACTCCTTTGAGCCACAGGTGCCGTCCCCTTTTCTCGTATTTTAAACAAAGTAGATTCTTTTCTCAGATAGATGTATATAAGTTCCTTTGTATTTTAGGGTAATTAATCCCATTCTCATATGTATTACAATTTTTTTTACCAGTATATTTTCTTTTGACTTTGTTTATGGTATTATTTTTTTATTTATTGTTTATGGTATTTTTAATGCAAAATTTATGTAGTAAATTTTCCAGTCTTCTTGTGATTTCTGGGTTGTATCTTATTTAAAAAGGCATCTCTTTGTCCCAAGGATATCTCCTTCATGTATATTCATGCTTTCATGAAGTTTAACTTACATCTTTGACTCATCTGGAATTAATTTTTCTTTTTTGCAGTTTCTGGCCAGGGCTGGGTTTGAACCTGCTACCTCTGGCATATGTGGCCGGTGCCCTACTCCTTTGAGCCACAGGCGCTGCCCCTGGAATTAATTTTTCTGTGAAAACCAACGTAGAAATATAACCTTACTTTCCTAATTGACTAAGTCCTGAAACCATTTTTTTAAAATTTATTTTTCTTGCCTAATTAGAAATGCAGTTTTTATCGTTTCTATTTTATCCTGTCTTATGATCCAGTTATCTTCTGAGTCATCCCACAATATCTCAAACTGTTTTAAAATTTCTATAGTTTAATAATATGGTTTAATGTCAAATATGGCTAATTTCTTTGGATTTGTGTTTTTTTTTTTTTTCAGTTTTTGGCTGAGGTCAAGTTTCAACCCGCCAGCTCTGGTATATGGGGCCAGCGCCCTACTTCTTAAGCACCACCCTGGATTTGTATTTTTTAGATGGTGATTACTAGCTACTAGCCAGCTCTGAAATGCCACCAAAGTATTGTTGTGCCATGAAACACATGTTCACTGGGAATGCAAAGGAAAGGACAGTCCGCTCCATCTGGGAGAGGAAGAAGCTAGAGGAAGCTTCATAGAGACGATTCTTTAAAGACCTAGAATGTAATCCTCGTTTATAGCAGATGGGGCCTTCAATTTTTGGCCCATTCTTAGACAAAAAGAGGAATACATATGAGAATGGCCCATTCTTAGACAAAATATTTGAGAAGTCTGTATTTAGAAGAAGTATAGGCTTTGTTTCCTCAAAAAACAGATGAATAATAAAAGTTCGTTATGTGATGCTAAGGTGCCACCAGGTATGGAATCATGGAAACTCCTTGCTGAAAGCCATAAGTGGATCTTCATTGTTTATGTTTCAACAATCTACAGAATTTGCTTCTTTCTTAATTTTCTTTCTTACTCTAGCCTGAGTCCTCATTGCTTGAGGTTTCTTATTCAACACTTACAGAACCAAACAAGGACATTGCTAATGAATCTGCTTCTCAGAATTGGTGAATCACAGACCCTGAAATGGTTCAAGCAGGCACTAAAAAATTATCTGAGCCAGACGTGGCAGTGTGCCCACAGTCCTCCCACTTGGGAGGCCAACCCTAACCCTAACCTTACCCTAACTCCTGAGCTCAGGAATTCAAGACTATAGTGAGCTATAACACCACTGCACTCCCACCTGGGCAGCAGAGCAAATATATATATTTGTTGGAAATGTTGTGTGGAGGACACTGGAATTGGATTAGGAGATATTAGACTTCCTTCCACTTTTCAATAAATTCTGTGGTCCAAGGAAGAGTCATTTTTTAACTGTCAAAATGAACATTTTTAAATCCCTGCAATGTTCTGTATTGACAATATTTGTTGTAGGGGAGTTTCTGTCTTGGCTGAGATTTAAGCCCCTGTGGTCTTCTGGACAGATAAAAGTTGGAGACATGTGACTCAGAGGTTGTGGCAACACACATCCTTCACACATTCTCTGCCTCTCAGAGGTCCCAGTACCCACCCTGGGACAGGTGGGGGTGCAAGTGGGTTAATGAGATGTGAGACCTTCAAGGAATATTGAGGAACCACCTACTCATCAGCCAAAATGAAGGTGTCTCTCTTCCCAACGCACATGCAGTGCCTTTCTGAGCTTCCTGAGGTTGTACACACTCCCTTTTTGGTTTGCACCATAAGCACTCAATAAATAAAGTATGTTGGTACTCATGCTAATCCCCAGTTGCTTTACAAAACAAGCAAACTCTTGAGTAAAAGGAGCATTAGTGGACTCCAAACAACTGTCACATCCCAGACAGCTCAGAGTCAGCCTGCTGTTTGGTAGCAGTGACCTTTAGGTGTGAGCTGGCTCCTCCGTGTCACTGGAAGGGAACCAGCTGCTTTCCCAGCATGCACAGGGTTGACTCTAGACAGCTGTGTTTGACAAACTGTTTGACATCACCTCTCTATTTAGTCCATGGACTTACTTCTGAGAAAAGAAGACACAAAACAATGGCAAGGTCTAAGCACAAGCATGATATACCTGTAGCAATGAAAATGTCTCCTTGGCTTAGACATTGGGAATGCTCCATAGCATCCATGGGCAGGAAAGGAGGCGAAGCGAAGATTTGGGGTCTCCATTTATAATCAATTTCCTCAAAGGTTTGGTTTGGTTTAACATGTACATCCTTGAGGTCTAGCTGGGCTCAGTTAGAGACTCTGTGTCTGGACTACTGATAGGAGAGGCTATGAAGACAGAGTGATGGGTAGAGTAATCAGTTGTGTCAGACGCCTTCAGGGAAGGGAACACATACCTCTCACATGGTAAGGTGATGTGGTCACAAGGAACCTGAAGCATTCCTGGGGAATGGCCTCCGAGTTCTGGTTCCATCATGGCCAAGACATTTTACCTCTACGCTCAGTTCGTCTCACTTTGCCCATCTATCAAATGGGAGGATAGGACTTCATTATATGGTCCCAAAGGCCTTTTCTAGCCTCTCATTCTAAGAGTTTCAGAAAAAAAGTTAAACAGACACCAAAACCTAACCAGGAGACACTGACTTCAGCCACAAATAAGGCTTATACATTTTTTTCAATGTCCTCTATAAAATTCATATAAATTTTGCCATTCTCAAAATCTTCAAATTCCTTTGATACAGCATTTTGCACTATTTCTACTTCAAAGAAGATTAAGAGAAATGGTAAAGTTTCATGATTCTACTCATAGAAGCAGAAGGAATTTGACAAGTTGAAATAATGATTGAAACTTGAAAACTCTTGAGTCCAGCTGTTGTCTGTCATTGCCATTGATAACAAAACCAAATACGTGCAGGGTATTCACAAATGAGAAAATTACTGTGCCTAGAACTTTGTTAAAAACACAACCTAGCCCTGAGGGGCTCACGCCCATTTTGGAGGTAAATTTTCAACAATAAGGTAAACCACATAAGGAGTGCCATCTCCTAGAAAATGGACTCAGGATGCTCTGTGGAGCGGGAGGGTCTGGACAGAAGCCTGGAAGGAGGAGGTTTCTGGGCAGGGAAGAAGAGCCAAAGATGCCCTGAGCCAGGACAACGCAATGAGCAAGGCACAGAAGTGCCATGTTGGAAGATGACAAGTGCATGAGCCTCTGTGTGGACAGGACAGATGAAAGTGAGTGGACAGCAGAGTCAGATGCAAGAGGTTCAAAGTTTGGCAGATATTGCTAGTTGCCTTCCTCAATCTTTTCTCCTCTTCCTTCTTAGTAAACCAACCCTGAGTTTTAGCCGAGCTTCTTCCTGTTCAGAAGTAAAGAGGACATTTCCCTACCTCCTTTGCAGTTAAGTTTGACCTTGTGGTCGAGTTTTAGCTAATAAGATACAGATAGAAATGTTCTGGGGGGCTCTGGGAAGGTGCATGTCCATTTCCCTCCTTTCTTTGTTCTATACTAGAACCTCTGTAATTTGACTACCCAAGGGACTGTGTAACTGGTTAACATATGGAGGTGGTCAACATAAGGAACTAGGCCTACTGTACTGTTATGTACATGTGGTACATGTTGGTCTATTGAAAATTAGATCAACTTAAGGAGGTGGTTAGTGTAGGGAGGTGGTCAATTGTGAAGGTTTGTATTGAGAATGCACATGGGGTGGCTGGAGTACTAGAAGCCATCTTGAACTAGAAGGTGATTTGAGAATGGGAATCACCTATTGAAGTTATAGAAAAGAAAAGAAGACTGGGTCATTAATATGTTTAGAAGCAGCCTGAGACTGCTCAGTGCCCTACTGACTTTACACAAGAGAGAATTTTAAGACACAGTTCTTTAGCATTTTTCTGTTGTATGCATCCAGCTTGTGGTATGCCCAGAATTTCAGGATAAATTGTTTACATTTAATCTTTTAGAGATGAAGAACACTACAAAATTTTAATTGATAGTACATCAATTCTTTGGGGGGTCCTCTGCTATATGTCAGACACTGTGATAGATGCTGGAGGGACACTCAGCTAATTTTCTGAAGACCACAATACAGGGATGCTTTCGTGTCTCATCTAAATTAAAGTACAAGTTCCCTTTAGGTAGTGAAATGAAATGAAACTGATCCATTTCAGTTTGGTTCATGTACCATTAGAAAAGCAATCTTGCCTTTCCAATCATGGACCAAGAGCACCTATAATATACCAAGTTCATGAGAGTAGAACATTTTAAGGGGTAACAATATCACTAATGCTCACTTAAAAACTATACTGGGAGCAAATGTAACAATTTCCCTCATACTCCTTCCACCACACTTACCCTCTGAATCAAAGGTAGGGTTGCTGCCCCAAAGCTAATTTTCTAATAGGTGCTCAAGTGAGGCTTAATGCTACTGATTCATTGAACATACAGTAAATGTTAATTTTCAGCCTGTAGTAAATGTTAATTTTCAGCTTGTCATGAGCCATGTGTCTGCATGGATGATATCCCAGGCACAATAGGAAAAACATTAATAACCCAGGAATATGTGTGCTATTCTAGCACTAAGACTATGGCAAATCCAGAATGGAGATCCCATCATATACCTGAGTACTCTTTATCAAAGTAATTTCTAACAAAGATCATGATGGAGATGGTGCTAATGATGTTAATTACAATTATGGTAGCTAGAATTTACTGGGTGTCAGATATTGGACTGCTATGCTCCAAACATTATTTAATTTAATGCACATAGTAATTCTTTACAGTAGGTATAATTCTAATCTCCAAATTTCACATGAAGAAACTGAGTCTTGGAGAAGCTAAGTACCTTTTCTCAAGGTCACACAGCAGCCTAACAAGAGAATGGCAAGTATTTCCCTCCTCTTCTAGGAAGGTTAGCAAGATCCTCTCCAGCCCCCAGGTAGGTGCAAGCTGAGTCAAGATGCTGAACAGAGAGTTTCAGGCCAATGGAAGGATTTACCTGGCTATTTCAGGAAATGGAAAAGCCATTTTCAATTCTCTAGGTTCTGAGGACATTTTAATAGTGCCCTTCAAGCATTATACCTGTAGTTATGTGCTTTTTAAATATATCACAAGGAAAGAGATAAAATACGAGAAGTATGTATAAGTTATCTTTGAAAGGCAAGTGTTAGCTCCCTGTTTACAAATTATTTTCTTACAAACTCAGTGTGAGAGAGGGAGGCCAGATGGCCGACTGAAGCCAGCTTTTGGCAGAGGCTCCCATCCAGAGGGAGAAATAGTGGCCAGAAATAACCCAATACAGTGGAAGATTGGGAGCTGAGCTGAGAGAGAGCATTGATAGGTTCACATCACCCCTGCTGTGACAAATTGGGACTCCAAGGAAACAAATTTCAGGTACAAATCCCATCCCAAAGAGGACGGAAATCTTCCCCTTCCCCATCCTGGGAGAGCAGCTTGAGGTGAGTAGAGAATAGAGGACCTTTTGTTTCACCAAAGGGGAGAGAACAATTGAGGGCTGGGACTCCCTCCTCAAAGAGATACTGCTGCAAGCCCAGGCAGTCTCTTGCTTGGGCCAAAAGTTGATCTAATATTCTCCCTACCTGCCTGAACTCCCAATCCACTCCTCCCCCCTCTCCTGGTAGCCTGGAAGACTACCCTCTGCAAAATCCAGAGCATTTGGCAGATTTTTGCTAGGGCGGGGCACCTCATGAGGGGTGGGACAGCTGCACCGAAACTATAACTTTAAAAAAGGTGGGGAGTCACAAGGGGAGAGTGACTTGCCCTCCCCTTGGAGGAGGAAAGAGTTGGAAAGAGCATAACTCAGGTCCCGTGCCACCAATCACCGGGGACCATGGCCCACCAGCTTGCCAGCCTGCAGTGGGTGGCTCAGCTCCCCATCGGGCTTCTGCCACCAGTAGCCTACTGCCCGTGACTCCTGCCTGGCTCCAAAGACCCCTGGCCTGCCACCAGCAAACACCTCCTGGCTCCTGCGACCTGCAGCCCACAGCCAGTGACTCCCACTTGGCCCCTGCTCCTCAATGCAGCCCTCGGCCAGAAACTCCGTCCTCTGGCTCTCCACCCACCTCTAGTGGCCAGCAACTACTGCCTGGTTCCTGTGACTCCTGAGGCCCCTGAGGCTGGAGATTCTGCCCCTCCACTTCCCACTTGGCTCCTGTGTCAGAGGCCCAATGGCTGTGCCCTCTAGTTCCCCACCCAGCTCCTGCAGCAGGAGAGCAGGGGTCAGCAGCTCAACCCTCTGGTTCACCACCTGGCTCCTGTGACCCCTGCAGCTGGTGGCAATGCTCTCCAGCTCCCCGCTGGCTCCTGCGACCTTCACACAGCAGTACCTCAGACCAGCGACACCACCCCCTACTGTGGCAGCTCCATGGTCCCTCCCACTGGGGTCAAATTGAGCCACCAGTGGACCCCTACTGCCTAGATCAGGGGTCCTCAAACTACGGCCTGTGTGCCACATGCTTCAGTGTGAATTGTATTTGTTCCTGTTTTGCTTTTTACTTCAAAATAAATATGTGCAGTGTCCATAGGAATTTGTTCATAGTTTTTTTTTTTTTTTAAGTATAGTCCGGCCCTCCAACAGTCTGTGGGACAGTGAATTGGCCCCCTGTTTAAAAAGTTTAAGGATGTTTTGCCTAGATGCTGTAGACCTTTTGAACTCTCCCACCTGACCGGTGTTTGTGTTGACTGGGACAATTGGTTTGAAACTCTTGACCTGGACCAATCACCTGGGGACCCACCAAGGTTGTACCCTGGTTGTGTTGTGGGAGTGTGCGATTCTTACCTTCCAATTGTCACCTGTGGAGAGGGTGGGGTGTCTTAGTTGCTTATATATCTCCACAGCTGAGATTTCAGCCCAAAGCCACTGATTCACTAGGATTGGACAGAGACTAGCTGAATACCAGTCAGTGACATCTAGCCCCACCACACCAGGCAGGTGCCCAGAGTTTCAGGCAGTAGTTCTGAATGGGACCTTTGTAAAGCTCTAAGGGAAAAGCCAGAATAACCAGTCCCAGTTCTTTGGTACAGGGCTGGTTAATTACCCTAGGGGCCCTCAATTCAATTTCACCTTGCCAGCTTCTCTAGCCAAACAGTGGAAAATAATCATGGGGCAGAATCAGTAGAAAAGCTCTGGCAACATGAACAATCAGAGTAGATCATCTCCCCCAAAGAATGACAAAGGAGACACAACAGAAGATCCCATTCATAAACAAATGGCTGAAATGTCAGAAATTAAATTCAGAATTTAGATCGCAAATAAGATTAACAGAATGGAGGTAAAGATGGAATTAGAAATTCAAGGAGCAATTCAAACGTCTCAAGAATTCAACGAATTCAAAGACAAAATCACCAAAGAGTTTGACACAGTGAGGCAAGAACTTGCATCCCTCAAAGATCTGAGAAATACAGTCGAATCCCTCAGTAACAGAATGGAGCAGGTGGAAGAAAGGATCTCTGACATTGAAAACAAAGCTTTTGAATGATCTCAAATGCTCAAAGAGGAAGAGAAGTGGATAACAAAAACAGATCATTCCCTGAGAGAATCATGGGACCACTCCAAAAGAGCAAACATTTGCCTCATAGGAATCCCTGAAAGAGAAGAGGATGGTCCAAAAGATACTGTAGTCCAACAGATAATTGAGGAGAACTTCCCAAGCATGGCAAGAGAGACTGAAATTCAGGTAGCAGACAGTTTCAGAACCCCAGGACAACTCAATCCAAATAAAGCATCTTCTAGACACATTATAATTAACTTCATCAAAGTTAATATAAAGGAGAAAATCCTGCAAGCAGCCAAACGGAAGAAAATCATGACCTATAAGGGGAAGAATATTAGAATGACTGCAGATCCTTCTGCTGAAAGTTTTCAAGCCAGAAGAGGATGGTCATCAACCTTCAATCTCCTAAAACAAAACAACTTTCAGCCTAGGATCCTATATACAGCTAAATTGAGCTTCATTTATAACAGAGAAGTTAAATACTTTAATGACATAAACATGTTGAAGAAATTTGCCATAACCAAACCAGCTCATCAGGATAGCCTCAGACCCATCCTCCATAATGACCAGCACAATGCTGTATCACCAAAGTAAACTCACTCTGAAATTCTTGACCAAAACACAATTTCCACAGGGGTGAAAAGATTCAAAATGTCTACTTGACTTTTGAAAAATTTGACATCCAAAACACTACCAGGCTTATCAATACTCTCAATTAATGTGAACAGCTTAAATTGTCCTCTTGGACACAAAAGGACACAAATTGTCCTGACTGGATACAAAAACTCAGGCCAGATATCTGCTGAATACAAAAATCTCCTCTTACCTTAAAGGATAAATATTGACTCAGGGTGAAGGGATGGGCATCTGTAATCTAGGCAAATGAAAATCAGAAAAAAGCAGGGGTAGCTATTTTATTTGCAGATACACTAGGCTTTAAACCAACAAAAGTAAGGAAAGATAAGGATGGCCACTTCATATTTGTTAAGGGAAACACTCAACATGATGAGATGTTAATTATTAACATTTATGTGCCTAACCAGAATGCTCCTCAATTTATAAGGGAGGCCCTAAAAGACATGAGGAATTTAATATCTTCTAGCACCATAATAGTTGGAGATTTTAACACTCTTTTGGCAGTGTTGGATAGATCCTCCAATAAGAAACTAAGCAAAGAAATTTTGGACTTAAACATCACCATACAACAATTGAATTTGACAGATATCTACAGAACATTTCATCCTAACAAAACTGAATACACATTCTTCTCATCAGCCCATGGAACATCTTCCAAAATTGATCACATCTTAGGTCACAAGTCTAACCTCAGCAAATTTAAAAGTATGGAAATTATTCCTTGTAATTTCTCAGATCATCACACAATAAAAGTTGAATTCACCAATAACAGGTATCTGCATATTCATACAAAGACATGGAAACTAAATAACCTTATGCTGAATGATAGCTGGGTCATAGATGAGGTTAAGAAAGAAATTGCCAAATTTTTGGAACAAAGTGATAATGAAGACACAAAGTATCAGAACCTATAGAATACTGCAAAGGC
This sequence comes from Arctocebus calabarensis, assembly GCA_963573935.1. NCBI lineage: Eukaryota > Metazoa > Chordata > Mammalia > Primates > Lorisidae > Arctocebus > Arctocebus calabarensis. The sequence continues at coordinate 26,146 of CAUYON010170887.1, forward strand.
AGTCCTAAGAGAGAAACTTATAGTATTGCAAGCCTTCCTCAAGAGAATGGCAACACAGGAAGTCAATAACTTAATGGGACATCTTAAGCACCTGGAAAAGGAAGAACAGTCCAACCCAAAACCCAGCAGAAGAAAAGAAATAACTAAAATTAGAGCAGAATTAAATTAAATTGAAACAAAAGAATTATTCAAAAGATCCATGAATCAAAAAGTCGAGTTTTTGAAAAATTCAACAAAATTGATAAACCTTTGGCTAACCTAACCAAAAATAGAAAATTAAAGTGCTGGGGTGGCGCCTGTGGCTCAAAGGAGTAAGGGCACTGATCCCATATGCCTGAGATGGTGGGTTCAAACCCAGCCCCAACCATAAACCACACACACACACGCACACAAAAAGAAAATTAAAGTTCATAGAATCATCAATCAGAAATGACAAAGGCAAAATAACAACAGACACCTCAGAAATTCAAAAAATCCTTAATGAATACTACAAAAAACTGTATTCTCAGAAATATGAAAATCTGAAAGAAATTGAGCAATACTTGGAAGCACACCAACTTCCTAGACTTAATCAGAAATAATTGGAAATGCTGAACAGACCTATATCAAGTACTGAAATAGAATCAACTATATGAAATCTTCCAAAAAAGAAGAATCTGGGACCAGATGGCTTCACATCAGAATTCTACCAAACCTTTAAAGAGGAACTAATATCTATATTACTTAACCTTTTCCAAAACATCGAAAAAGAAGGAATACTACCCAACATATTCTATGAAGCAAATATCACTCTGATCCCCAAACTAGGAAAAGACTCAATGAGAAAAGAAAGCTATAGACCAATATATTTAATGAATGCAAAAATATTCAACAAGGTCCTAGCAAACAGAATCCAGCAACACATCAACAAGTTGTACACCATGACCAAGTGGGTTTTATCCCAGGGTCTGTACTAAATCTATAAATATAATACATCACAGAAACTAAAAAACAAAGACCATATGATTCTCTCAATAGATGCAGAAAAAGCTTTTGACAATATCCAGCATCCTTTCATGATCAGAACACTTAAGAAAATAGGTATAGAAGGGACTTTCCTTAAACTGGTAGAGGCCATCTACAGCAAACCCACAGCCAATATCATATTGAATGGAGTAAAACTGAAAACATTTCCACTCAAATCAGGAATCAGGCAAGGTTGCCCATTTGTTCCACTGCTTTTTAACATTGTAATGGATCAATCCATCAAGAGAAGGCAATCAAGGGTATCCATATGGGATCAGAGGAGATCAAACTTCAAACTTTCACTCTTTACAGATGATATGATTTTATACTTAAAAACCCCAGGGACTCAACCACAAAACTCTTAGAAGTGATCAAGGAATACAGTAGTGTCTCAGGATACAAAATCAATACTCACAAATCAGTAGCTTTTATATATACCAATAATAGTCAAGCCGAAAAAACAATCAAGGACTCTATTCCCTTTACAGTTGTGCCAAAGAAGATGAAATATTTGGGAATTTACCTAACAAAGGATGTGAAAGAATATGAAACTCTGAGAAAAGAAATAGCTGAAGATGTTAACGAATGGAAAAACATACCTTGCTCATGCTGGGAAGAATCAACATTATTAAAATGTTTATATTACCCAAAGCAATTTGCAAGTTTAATGCAATGCCTATCAAAGCACCACCATCATACTTTAAAGATATGGAAAAAATAGTACTTTGTTTTATATGGAATGAGAAAAAATCTTAAATAGCCAAGATATTTCTCAGAAATAAAAACAAATCAGGAGGAATCACAATACCAGACTTCAAACTATACTATAAATTGATAGTGATCAAAACAGCATGGTACTGGCACAAAAGTAGAGAGGTAGATGTATGAAACAGAATTGAGAACCAAGAGATGAACTCAGACACTTATTGTCATTTGCTCTTTGATAAGCCTATCAAAAAAATAAATTGGGGGAAAGATTCCCTATTTAACAAATGGTGCTGGGTGAATTGGCTAGAGATGTAGAAGACTGAAATTGGACCCACATCTTTCACCATTAACAAAACTTGACTCTCATTGGATAAAAGATTTAAACTTAAGACATAAAACTATAAAGATTCTTGGAGAGAATGCAGGAGAAACACTTGAAGAAATTGGCCTGGGAGAATAGTTTTTGAGAAGGACCCCTTGGGCAATTGAAGCAATACCAAAAATACATTACTAAGATCTGATCAAAATAAAAAGCTTCTGCATGGCCAAGAACCCAGTAAGTAAAGCAAGCAGACGGCCCTCAAAATGGGAGAGGATATTTGCAGGTTATGCTTCTGATAAAGTTTTGATAAACAGAATCCACAGAGAACTCAAACTTATTTATTTTTTTTTTTTGAGACAGAGCCTTAAGCTGTCACCCTGGATAGAGTGCTATGGCATCACAGATCACAGCAATCTCAAATTCCTGGGCTCAAGTGAGTCTCTTTTGCTTCCGACTCCCAAGTAGCTGGGACTACAGGCACCCACCACAACGCCAGGCCATTTTTTGGTTGCAGCCGTCATTGATGTTTTGTGGGCCTGGGCTGGATTCGACGTGGCTGGCACCTTAGGTGCCACTGCCAGCTCAGGTGTACGTGGCCACAGGCACTGAGTCAGAACTCAAACTTATTAATAAGAAAAGAACAAGTAATCCCATTTCATTTTGGGCAAGGGACTTGAACAGAAGCTTCTCTGAAGATGATAGTTGCATGGCCTACAGACACATGAAAAAATGCTCATCATCTTTAATCATCAGAGAAATGCAAATGAAAACCACTTTGAGATATCATCTAATTCCCATTAGAGTGGCTCATATAAGAAAATCCCAAAACAACAGATGTTGGCATGGATGTGGAGAAAAGGGAACACTTCTGCACTGCTGATGGGAGTGCAAGCTAATATATTCCTTTTGGAAAAAAGTATGGAGAATACTCAGGGATCTAAAAGTAGACCTGCCATTTGATCCTGCAATTCTTCTAGTAGGTGTATATCCAAAAGACCAAAAATCACTTTATAACAAAGGTATTTGCACCAGATTGTTCATTGTAGCTCAATTCATAATAGCCAAGTCATGGAGGAAGCCCAAGTGCCCATCAACCCTTGAATGGATTAATAAATCATGGTATATGTATACCATGGAATACTATGCAGCATTAAAAAAGATGGAGACTTTACCTCTTTTTTGTTTACATGGATGGAGTTGGAACATATTCTACTTAGTAAAGTATCTCAAGAATGGAAGAAAAAATATCCAAGATACTCAGTACTATTATGAAATCAATTTAAAATCACTCACACTTTCATCTGAAGAATAGATCACAAATATGGCCCAAGGTGAAGGAGGGAGAAGTGGGGGATGAGAGAGGTTGAGGGGTCAGATTGAGCGAGAGTGAAGGATGGGATCACATCTATGGTGCATAATGCAAGGGTACATGTAGGATCTATTAGTATAGAGTATAAATGTCTTAACACAATAATTAAGTAAAATTCTATATGAAATCAGCACATTATAACCCATAAATGCATTAATGTATATGTGATCTATGTGTTTATGATTTAATAAAAAAAATTCAGTGTGAGTACGCTTGCTATATGAGGATCAAAATTGTCCTTGCGAACCATGAGTCATAGTGACTTATAGAAATGATCGTTCAGCAAAAAGATTCAAAACAGGAGTGAGGGAACTATTTTCAAAATGTCCTGGAGTCTTAGAGCCAGAAGGACCATACAGGTGGCTGTGGTGCCCCCAGCACTGCTAGCCAGAATCTGTGCAGTCATCCTGTGTACTCTGTGAGCTTCAGCCACTGCTGCCTCGCCAAGTGGGCTGCTCTTTTCCCAGATGGCTCTAGTTGTTGGGAAGTCTCACCCATGTTAGCTTCTCTGTGACTCCCCTTGTCCCCTTTTGAGCCTCGTTCTGCCCTTTAGAGCAGCTCACATCCTGTCCTCCATGTCACAGTAACCTACCTATTTCCAAGGTCCAATTCCAAGGTTGCCTACTTCTGACCAAAACACGGGGCATGTGTAGTATATGTGTGTGTGTGTGAGTTTTGGGGAAAAGAAGCTGAAAAGCTAATGGCAAGTAACATTTCTGGGGCTTGAGCATGCATGCCCACTCTGCTAAATGTCAATTGGGCTCATTAATTTTTTTTTTTTTTAAATGAGACAGGTTCTCACTATGTTGCCCAGGCTGCACTTAAGCTCCTGGGCTCAAGCAGTCCTCCTACCTCAGTTTCCCAAGTAGCCGAGACTACAGATGCAGCTCCTTAATTTAAAAGCAGTTGTGCCCAGGAATCTGAAGCTGGCAGCACCCCACTGCTTTGTTGCTGGTTGACGTGTAAGGGAAGATAGGAGGGACTCCTGGAAGGCAAGTGCCTTTGAGTTGATCTTGGTCCATGGACTCCTCAAAGGGTGGGAGTGTAGATGTGCTGTCATTCCAGAAAGCTCCCTCATGTACCCACACACTCCCCCACGCAGATACATTAAGCTGGGAATCAAAGGTGGGGCTGCTGCCCCAAAGCAGCTCATTAAAATCTGAGAGATCTCAGGCCCAGAAGCATCTATCAGAGATGGGGACACCCAGCTGGGGACACCCAAACGGGGACCTTAAGCCTGGCGGAGGCCGTCTAATTAGGTGCACTGGGCATGTAGGAGGAAGGGCTAAGCACCACACCATAGGGATGGAGCTACCTTAGTAAAGTTCCTTAGCATCTCTGCTTCTCTGAGGACCAGGGTCTTTACTTGACACCTTTGGGTAAGATCCCTGCCTTGCAAGCTTTAGGACTTGATGTTTATTCAGTAGCTCTTAACTTCCTTTACTTTCTTGACTCAAACATTGAACATTGAGGCAGGAAATCGCTTACTGAATATCGTATCCTCGAGATTTTCCTTGTAGTTCATTAGTTCATTGCAAGCAAAAGGAGAGAGAGAGAGAACCCATGAGTGAGTGCCAAAGGCTGCTGGGGCTGGAGGTGGGGGTGCGGGTGCACACAGGTCTGGCAGTCAGGACCCCTGAACTTCTGGCCTGGGTTCTGCTGCTAAGGGCTCATGTAGCCTTGGGGCAGCTACTGTAGCTCTCTAGTACATTTTCCCCATTTCTGAAATGAACCCCATTAACAGGAGCAATTTCTAGTGTGTTATGCATTGAAAACTTCTGATCCTTATTCTCACACATTCGAGTTTATAACATTTCTTTTTTTTTTTTTTTTTGCAGTTTTTGGCGGGGGGCTGGGTTTGAACCCTCAACCTCGACCTCCGACCTCCAGCATAGCATTTCTTTCATATGCAGAGAACCATCTCACAGCATGGAACAAGCTTCCCAGGCCCCTGCTCTAAGGTGCCTGTGTCTCGGGGAGGGAGACAGATCGCAGACCCACAGACAAATCCATAGTAAGAGGTCAGAGAGTGCAAGGGGGATGAAGCAGGGTGTGGGGTGGAGAGTGCGGGGCTGGTGGGCGCTTGCAGAGGAAGGGCTGTCTGAACAGAGAGCTTCATGACTTGGGCAGGGAGCCTGGGGATCTTTCAGGAAGAATGTTCCAGGCAGGACACAGCAGGTCCGAAGCTCTGAGTTCCTAGCAGGAAGGCCAGGGGGCTGGAACACAGTTACTAAGAGGCAGGCAGGAAGCGTGCCTGAGGGCAGGACACTGGATTTTGTCCCAGTGCCAGGACTATGGTTTTATTTCAGTTCTCAGAGCTATATTCCAGTCCATGTGTAACTAGTAAAGAGTGGCTTCTCTCTAACCTTCCCCTCTCCAGCACTTCAGCCACTGGTGGCGGGAGGCCGAGGTTGGTGTAGGGAGGGGAGGCCGAGTGATGGTGGGACCCCTTGGAGACCATGTGAAGTTAATGACAGAGGAAGGAGGCTGGCCCGGGAGCACATTCCAGGTCACTGTGTGTTTCCAAACTCTGAGTTTAGAATGAGGTGCCAGCACTACTTCCTCCCACTTACCCCTTCCCCTTATCTTTGCTTTTGGAGTTAAAGCACACTGAGAACTGACGTCAAGGCCTGTGATTTGTCTCTCGGCTTTTAAAATATTTGCAAAGTTGAATAATGATGTGTGATGCAGAAAGAAACTGTTCCCACATTATCTTCCAAAGTCGTTCTTTCAATAAAACCTTCTGAAAGGAACGAAGATGGAAAAGTCACTGCTCTCTGGGCCTCGGATTTCTCCCTGTGCGGCTGTGGAGCAAGTGGACATCTACTTTCAGAAATGGCAAGTTCCTATACTTAAAAACAGATGAAAGAATTAATAAAATGAGATAGATTAATAAGGAAATGAAAGGGCAAGACTGGGGCTGGACTAATGAATTTAAAGAAAGCAAAGGACAATGATAGATGATCACCATTGTTTGGCTGCCTCCCTGACTTTGGATTAGCGTTAGTCAGCCTTTCCTTTACCCAAACTTGGGCCAAGTGGAAAAGGATTACCTTCCTTTTGTTTTGTCTCTTCTCCCAGCTCACCTTCCCTGGCCTCCCAGGGAGAAGGGATGGCCACAGGGGTGGGGAGGAAGGAGGAGAGCAATGTGGGCAGGGTGAAGCCCGCTTCCTTGCCAGTCCAGCAGAGGGCCACCTCTGAAAATTCTGCCAAAGACACTGCCCAGTGCTCAGATGTACGACAATGCTCTTTCTGAGATACCTTTTTTGTTTTTATTTTTAGAGACAGAGTCTTACTTTGTTGCCCTCAGTAGAGTGCTGTGGCATCACAGCTCACAGCAACCTCCGACTCCTGGGCTTAGGTGATTCTCTTGCCTCTGCCTCCCGAGTAGCTGAAACTACAGGCGCTCACCACAAGGCTGGGCTATTTTTTGTTGCAGTTTGGCAGGGGCTGGGTTTGAACCCGCCACCTTCAGTATATGGGGATCTTTCTGAGGTATGTTGACATGGGCGACACTGCACCTAGATACGAATGCCTGACTCAAGAGCTTCCAGAAGTTCAGTAGGACCATGGGGGTCTGACTTGATGGTCCCCCTGCCTGCCTCCCATCGTCCTCCTCCAGCCTTCTCAATGTCTCTTGGAAGCCTCAGGGCCTTTGCACGTGCTGTTTCATCCAACACTCTCAGAGCCCACTCATTTCACCGCGGACTGCACCCCTGCTTTGCCTTATTGCCCCCCTGTCCCCCGCCCCCTCCGGCACGTCCCTCTCCTGTTAGAATACTTATCTGTTCCTGAACCTGTTGTCTGTCTCCCTGACTCGGATGTCAGCACAGGAGAGATGGGAGTTTGTTTTAGTCATTACCATCTCCTTGGCCCTGCAAATGGTTCCCAGCACATAGCTGGCACTCGATAAATATTTGCTGGGAAAACGGTTTGATTCGTGAGGCAGAGCCACACTCTCTGGGCCCCCCAGTTTCTCCAGCACAAGCTTGGTTCAGGTGCCCGCGGACCTCATTGCGTGATCTCTCCTGGTTGTGGCCGCAGCTCGTGTGTGCGTGGTGCATGCATTTGCATGTTGAGAACAGTTTAATGAAAGTGGACTTTTATTTGATTTTTGAAAATTACCGAATAGCCATGACTGCAAGGTTGGAAACCCATTCAGCCAGCAAATAGAACCCCGAGGTGTCCCCTAGCGCCGGGGAGGCAGGCGGGGGGCACATCTGGGCGGCCCTGAAGGCAGGTCTCACAGAGGCTCTTCACGGGAGCTGGAGACGACGGGATCAAAACCATGTGGACCCGGATCTCATTTCTCCCACACAGCAGCAGGGTCCTCTGTGGCCTCAGCCACATGGGGTTGTGTAGAGGACTCCAAAAGGCAGACCACCTCTGAGCAAGATAATTTACAGCTGGGGGGCGGGCCCTCGGCCAATTCGTCCGCAGGTGCTCCTTGCAGAGAGCGAACCCGAGCCCCTGTCGATCCTGGGGCACCTAGTCATTGTCTAACACTCCCCTCACCTGTCTTGTGCTGTCCCAATAAAAGGCTGCTGCGGAGGTTGTCGGGGCTACCGTGCAATCAAGGTTAGCCCGACTCCTACAAGCTTGTATTTCTAATCCGGGTCTCGCAGTCGAGACCAGGTCCATAGGGGCTGCGACAGGGTTGAGGAGCCACTTGATTGCTGTGTGTTTGGTTTCTCTGTTTATATGAAGCAGTTAAAGGTCATGGCGAGACCTCAAGATCTCTGGGTTCTCATCACTCGGTTTCCTCTATCTTCCCCAGGAGACACAGCCCAAGCTGCATAAAACACCCACAAGGCGGTATCAGAAGGACGGGCGCCCCCTGTCCTTGACGACAGCTTTCATTGACTAGGTCTTTTTGGTCTGGCCTGCTCTCATAACGAGTGACATCAGTTAACGTCTGCTAATCCAAAATTCACCAAACACATATATTTTGATGCTTTTAAGTCATTCAATGAAGTACCTGCCTGCTATAATGCACTAAAATTTTATAAAAATAAAATTATGCCTTGTGTTTCAAGAGAAAAACCCCAGTATGTAAAAAGAAGTAGGAAAAAATGGAACAATTCTGTAGTAAGCGTCTACTGGGGTAACTGCAGGGGAACTCCTGACAACTACAGGGCTCCGAAGACCATGGTCAGAAAACCCTGTGGATAAGAGTATTTATTTATTTATTTAGAGATAGGGTCTCACTTTGTTGCCCAGGCCAGAGGGCACTGGCACGATCATAGCTCATTGCGACCTCAAACTTCTGGGCTCAAGGGGTCCTTCCGGCTCAGGCTCCAGGGTAGTTGGGACAGGCATGCAACACCACACCCAGCTAATTTTTTGTAGAGACAGGTCTCATTAGGCAAAGAGTATTTTTAAATGTTGAAGAAAAAGTGTTCATACCAGGTCTATATCAATACCTGATTTTAAGTAACATGTCCCCGGTTTAACCCAGAGTCTGGTAAACCTTCTGGCAAGGTACTGAAATTCACACTGGTTGGCACATACACAGGCCTGAGTGTCATTTCAAAGAAAGGAAGGCCTCACAGTCACCAAATGTCACATCACAAACACTTGTGCCCGAAAGTGTGCACCACAAAGTGTTCCAAAGGTTGCCCAGAAAGTCTCCATACATAGGGAAGATGGGAAATTATAGCTAAAGGCACTTTTATTTATAAAATACTCATTATAAAGCTTACAAAATATTTGCAAAACATTCTCTACATACCGGCTACCTGTTTGTATTATTAAAGAGTGACCTTTGGGACACCCTGTAGATAGGTCAGAGTTCCCTAGACTTTTTGGCATCATGTTGTTGAAACCACAGCAGACAAGGAAGATTCTTACCACTGAACACAGATATGTTTACTGTACCATGGTCACTTTAGAGGTGATGGAAAGCATTTCACTTTCCAGAGAGTGATAGGAAGGTAGCAGCCCTGAGAAGCTGGATTTTCTGGATCCTTTCTCAGGCAAAATGAGAAACAGATGGTGAGCGCATCATTCTTGGTTCCCATCCGATCCTTGCGGCTGTCTGGGGCTGACTGGCTGGTGCCAATGCTGAAGTCACGATGGTTCTCTGTTAGAAATAACTCAATTTACATCTAAGGATAAATAACAAAATACAACTTTTTCTAGTGAGTCATAAATTGGGTATCTTTGAAGTTACACTTTTTAAAGAAATTTAAATGTCCAATACTTTTGAAGACAAAGTTTAAAGAGTTGATTTTTGTATTACTTGTCCTTTTCCTTTTGTTATAGATGTCATTGTCTCCGTAATGGATATGTTTAATGATAACATGATTATTTTCAGATCAAATGGTGTAGGCACCAATATCAGAAGTTTATACATGCACGCTCCAAATGTGTATGTGTGTCCGTGTGCACGCATGTGCATAGTGTATGGAGAAGGTGAAGCAGTGAATTACAGATTTTGTCACCTCAAACGTGCACTTAACATTGAACCAATTTAATCATAAGTTGTTTCACAGGCAAATCAGTAAGGCCAGTCCTTTCAATAGGATCCGTAAGAGGCCAGGTGGGGTAGCCTGTAGTCCTAGCTACTCTGGAGGCTGAGATAGGAGGATTGCTTGAGCCCACAATTTGAAGGCCAACCTGGGCCACATTGCGTGACTCTGCCTCTAAAAAAGACCCCACAGCTCAAGGCTGTTCAGAGACAAGGAGCAGGTCTGAGCCAAGGCCGTGTGGGCAGCTCAGTATCTCAGGTTCCACACTGTCCTCTGGTCGTTTGCTGCTGCCCTAGTTTCCACCTCTGGCACCTTTATATACCTGTTCAGTTGGGAATAGGTTCAATATTCCAGGGCTGGAGGTTAGAGTGCCAAGTGAATCCCAGAGGCTCTTCAACATCCATTTATTGATTCAAATGTGCATTTATCGAACAACTCCTATATGTTGAGTTACATAATACAAAGCAGAGGCCCCTGTTCTAAAAGATGCTTAGACCACCTAACAGAGGCTGTGAGAACAACAGAAAATAACTAACCCTGTAGTTTCCTCTGGGTGCTGTGACAAGCTGTGGGGGAGAACCCTTCCCCACCTCTCCTGTCTTCTGCTTTGCTGGCGATCCCTGGCACCCCTTGGCTTGCAGACCCCTCAGTCCGAGCTCAGCCTCCAACGTCACGTCCCTATCCGCTCTCCTGTGCCATTCTCCTCTCTGTCTCCTCATCTTACAAGGACACCAGTCACATTAGATCAAGGACTCACACTGCCACATTATGGCCTCGTGTTAACTAATCACATCTTCAGTGACCATATTTCCAAATAAGGTCACCTTCTGAGTGCTGTAGGTTGGCTCTTCAACATATCTTTGGGGGTTGGGGGGACAATCCAACCCATAACACCTGCGGTCCTGTTTGTAACATTAACAGAAGATTCAGTGCCTGGTGTGCTCCACTTCCTTTTAAAAGTCTCCTGATTTACTAAAAATAACGTTTAAAAATTACGGTAGCAGGATTAACTGGCTTGTCAACATTGTGGGACACTTTAAAAGTTTTAAATGAACAAATTAACTTATGGCACAGAAATAGAATAATGTTCTTCACAAGCGATTACAGAATTTACCTCAAAAACATGAATTTACAGTGTACTCTTGGAACCAGGATCCGAGTTTTAAGTTCCCCAATGAAGGGTGATTTATTCTAATCAGGCGGTTCACCTTGGGCAGTGGTGGTGCACCTCGTTAGCCATGACTGCAGACACACACCAGCACTTGAGCCTGGTGTGATGATGAGGCTGGGCCAAGGGCTCCCGTCAGCCCTGCTCCCACTCGGAGAGAAGCCATTTTTTATTGAAATGCCCCAGTCCCTTCCCTCCGGCCTGCTGAGGCAGACATGCGGCCTCCTCGCTGACTGACTGCTTTCCTCACCCCCTCACACTCCTGACTCAGAGCAGTGTCCAGCTGTCTCCTGCCCTCTCCTCTGCATCCCGCCTGCCCTTTGCCAGAGGGTGGATGTGCTCCTGTCCAGCCCGCAGGTGGCTGCTATTTACAGCAGTGAGCTCTACGATCAGCACTGTGCTTACCCTGGGCCCTAATCCTCTTTGCTCTTGTCCAGTGACCTAGAGAGGGCTCAGGCCTCAAAGCAATTTTCTAAGTGCTTCCAGTGTCCTCCTGGGGCATTTTGATGGCTCCTGCAATATATTCTCCAGGTTTTCATGGTGGGAGAAGGCTCTGCCTGGCCCCATTGCTACTGCCCCAGAGAAAAGATAATGATCAGCATGCGTCTTAGTAATTCTCTCATTTAATCTGCACAAAACCTTATGAGGTGGGTGTAAATGTCATCGTCACTGTAGAGACAAGGAATCTAGGACCCAAGGTAGGGTGCTCGCCTAAGCTCACACCGTAAGTGCCTTTGTAAAGCCAGGAGATACTCAGGCACGCCAGGGATGAGCTCTTTCTAGTCGTAGTCCATTGGGGATACAATACAACAAAACACTGCAGGCTGGGTGGCTTACAAACCACAGAACAGACATTTATTGCTCGCGGTTCTGGAGGCTGAGATGTCCAGTACCAAGGTGCTGGCAGGGTTGGTGTCTGCTGCGATCCTGCTTTCTGGTTCATAGACAGTCATCTTTTGGATGTGCACTCCCATGGCAGAAGGGGCAAGGGTCTTCTCTTAGGGCTTTTTTATAAATGGCAGTAATCCCATCCAGGAAGGCTGCAAAACCCAATCAATCCCCAAAGTCCCACTCCAAATGCTCTCACAGCGGGGATTAGGTTTCAACATGGGAATTGGGGGTGGGGGGATAGAAATATTCAGCCCCCTATGGAAGATGATTTGTGGATGAATGGACGGCGAGTGAGTAGATGGATGAATGGACAGGAGAGCCATAGATTGACCCCCTGCAGGGTGAGCTCCACTGGCCTTCAGTACTTGACACACTGTCAAAGACAAGCTAGCAGGGCATCAACACCCAGGGGTTATGAGTTTGGGCTCCTGAGTAACATTATCTGAGTTTGAATCTCAGCTCCACGACTTCCAAGTTGTGTAACCTTGGGCGAGTTTTTTCCACATCTGCATGCCTCAGTTTCCTCTTATGCAAAAAGGGGAGATTATCATAATATCTTACTCATTGGTTGTAAGAGAATTAAATAAAATGACTGAGGCCTGGCAAAAAAACTAGTGCTCTCTAAATGTTGGCTAGTATAATCATCACAATTATTTACCAACGGTACTTTTTATCTTGTATGACAAACCTTTCAAAGCTTCTCATAAATGTTTCTCCTTTTCTAACACCAGTCTCCTGTGATAGAAAAGGCAAGTATGTACATCTAGTTTACAGAGGAGGCGTTCATCTCAAAGAGTTTGGGAAAATAAGAAATCCACCTGGTGCCTGCTTAGCGACCAGGCACACTTTGAGAACTAGAGAATCCCCAATCGTGTATTTCAGTGTTGATGTTCAGGGATAAAACTTGCCCTGCGGAACTGTTAAAGAAGAGAAAAATCCTCCTTTATCCTCCTCTATCCTTCTATCTCTCTTCACTGCTGCAGCTTCAATTGCTTTTGGGTCTGATCCCCTTCCAGATTTGGCGTTGCCTTAGGATTGGCGGGGATTTGTAGACAGACCCTAAGGAATGAAGTGGTGTTAGGAATATTTCAGGCATTCCTTGAAACACTCAAGGAACTTAACACACCTGCATTTTAGGCAGATCCCTGTAGCCGCAGAGGGGTTTGGCAGCCTGGATTCAGGGAGACTAGTTGGTTAATAATTCAGGTGAGAAATACTGATTGGTGTGGATCAAAAGCAGTTGGAGGAGGAGCAATTGGCAACAGAGGAGAAGAAAACAGGCGGAGTGAGAGAGAATTAGGAGGTAGCGCTGGGAGTTTATATTGACTAAAGTGGAAGACGCCAGGGAGCAGGGGTTGGGGTTTCATGCAGTTGGGTTAGGGGCGGCAGGAAAGAGCACAGTGGTTCTCAAACTTTAGCATGTACCTGAATCACTTGCAGGGCTTCTTAAAATAGAGGCTACTGGGCCCCTACCTGAGAGCGCTGATTCAGTAGGCTGGGTGGGCCTAAATTAGCATTTCTGACAACTTCCCAGGTGATCCAAATGCTGCTGGTTCAGGGACCACACCTTCACCATTAGTTAAGAGTGGGCGATGTAGCTTCTAGGAACAGTTCAGGCAAAGATTGGCTGAGAAGATGGAGGCAAGCATTTTAGGAGGGCTGAACAGCAAGGACAGGCCCTATAAGAGACCGTAGCCTCTTGAGGGCCTGGGTGCAATAAAGATGGTATTTTTTAAAAAACAAACATGTCCCTTTGTAGTATTACCTGTTTTTGAGAATTTCCCTTGCTCATGTTGTAAAATAGCCATTGGACATAATGAGTCTTAATGTGGGTCCTTCCAGATGCAGAAACAGTGAGAGGATTTAAGTGAAAATGTTAAATTAGTGCAGGCAACTCCAGGAGGGAAAGGCATGTTGTGTGGGAAAGAGAAGGCTGAGTTCTCAAACCACAGGAAAACTGGGGTCAGTGCACAGCACACACCTGCTGCGGAAGGGAGCTGGGCGAGTCCGATTGAGTGCCGTCTAGGTGACAGGTGACGTGTGCTCATTCCTGATGCTCTGGTCTGCAGCTGGCTCCGCAGTTAGTTTCTCTCAGTGCTGGGAGAGAGCCTGAGGCCCGGAGATGCAGATGCTGGTGTTAGAAGTGGCAGGAATTTATTCAACGAGCCAAGGAGGGGAATGTGCATACAGAAAACACCATCTCGGGTAACCTCTAGCCAATGCCAGTAGTTGTCTCTGAGAAGGTTCCTGCTCTGGGCCTTTAGGTGGCCGTGACAAGGCAACAATGAGCCTTCTGTGTTGATTCCCATTTTGTGCAACTAAAGAAAGAGAAAACCAAGTAGGTAAGTTGAGGTGAGCTGAGAAAAGGTGTTCAAAGGATGCCAGATAGTCTCTGGAAAGAGTGCATTTTAATCTACCTTATATGTGGAACTATTTTTTTTTTTTTTTTTGCCTATTTGAAAAAGCAGGCAAGTTTCAAACAGCTAAGGGGTACTGGATTTTCATTTGGATATTTGCCTGAGATTACTACATTACTACTCTTTTATCTCATGATTTCCTGTTATTGCTTTTTCTTCCCCAAAGTATCATGACTTGGGATTTTATTTTATTTTTTATTTTAGACATTCTACCTGAGCGCTATGGCATCATAGCTCACAGCAACCTCAAATTCTTGTGATCCTGTTGCCTCAGCCTCCCAAGTAGCTGGGACTATAGGTGCCTGCCACCATGCCCAGCTAGTTGTTTGTTTGTTTGTTTTGTCCATTTTTAGTAGAGATGGGGTCTCACTCTTGCTCAGGTTGGTCCCGATCTGAGCTTGAGCAATCCACCCACTTCTGCCTCCCAGAGAGCAAGGATTACAGGCGTGAGCCACTGCGCCTGTCTGGGTATTTCTTTAAATACTATCTTAGTCAGGTTGGGCTGCTGTACTAAGACATCACAGACTAGGTGGTTCAAACAACAGAAATGTGCTTCTCTTAGTTCTGGAGGCTGGGAAAAGCAAGATCAACTTGCAGGCAGATTCAAGTGAGGGCTGTCTTTGTGTTTGCAGATGGCTGTCTTCTTGTATCCTTGCACGGACGGCAGTGAGAGAGCTCTAGTCTCTTTTTAGAGAGATTAATTAATTCCATTATGGCATCACCTTCCTCCTGTGCTCATCTAAACCTAATTACCTCCCAAAGACCCCCATCTCCTAATACTGTCGAATTGGGGGATAGAGCTTCAACACATAAATCTGGGAGAGAACACAAACATACATTCATAGCGGATACTCTTTCCTGAAAGTCATATTTTCCTGGGCATCTAAATTGGACTTGCATTTTACTTTTCATTCCTCCCAGTCTCTGCAGCCTTGTGAATTCATTTTTAGATCATCTGGACCAATATTTTGTTTGCCACCACTTAGAATTAAGCAAAATGACAGAGAAACCAAATATTTCTGCTACTTGTTACGCTCCTGAGGTGACTGAGTGAGGCATACCTGCAACCAAACAAGAAATGTACTAATCACATTGAAAGGTCTTTTATTGCTTTTCATACAAAGGAAAAGCAAAAGAAAACAGAAAAAGGAATTTTTAGGTAAAAAGTCATTATTGCCCCAGTAGCTCATGATTATAGCTCTAAGGTTCATTGAACTTCCTCTTGGATATAGTTCTGTCCAGAGAAATTGACCAGTAAGTATTGGCTAACTTTAAATTCATTTTTAAAAATACAAATCAGGACTACCATTCATATTTGTTAAATAAAACATGTACCATTGCTTTGCAATGTAATGTAATATAACGTAATGGTTTAAAAATGGTATGACTTTTTTTTCCCTTGGAGGTCATATTGGTCTTATTTGAAAGTTACTAAGTGTCAATCTTCAGCTATAAATTCATCCTGAGACCCAAGATTTGGAACATCTATTTATGGAGGATTAGCTGTAGTGTCTGTCACTCAGCAGCCCTGTGGCGAGGTCAAGTTCTAAAGTAAACCTCACCCAGGAAAAGGTATTTCATGCAGTGATAGAGCTTAAAGGGTCATACAGCTCACTCATTTTACAGATGAGGAAAATGAGTCCCAAAGTAGGGGAGTGATTGCCAAGAGTAACACATTTACTTGTCAATTAAATGGCACACAGGTCAGAGACAGGAGGTTGGTAATCTGAGCCTGTCTTCCCAACACTGGGTGCCAATTTTGTTCTACACCAGCCCCAAGGATCAGGGCATGTCTGGAGTTGCCTTTCTTGACAGTGTTAAGTTAAGGATTCACAAAGCATATGCTATGGGACAAAATTAACCAATGTCATTTAAAGATATTGTTCTGTACCTGTGTTTGTTAGAGCTTGCTAATTTTTTCAGACATGCAAGGTGAAAAAAGCCAGTAAAGTGTTTTTACTGGGAAGCTCCATTTCTTGGAGCCATTACAATTGAATATGCAAATCTCAGAGAGGGATTGTAATGTTCAGCATTTCCCACACTTGCTAACAATCAAACCCTCTTCTCATGGACCACCTTGTGATACCAGTGATTCTCAAGAACTCATATTGGGAAAGGCCAGCCCCAACTCCCTTGTCTGTTCATGAGGAAAGGTAACCAGAGAGAGGAGGTATGGCACCCAGGCTTCCAGTCTAGAAAAAGCTATTTCCAAGTTTAACCAAGTCCCAGATTATTATCACCCTGGGCAGCTATCTACTGAAATGATCATTTCAGGGATGCACTGAGTAGGCTTCAGTTTGGGCCTGAGATTACCTATTAAATCTAGGATCCATAGTGCTATCTTTGCCCTCCCTAAATTATTTCTTAGGTCAGTAGAGATGACAAGACCAACCTGTTTTTCAGTGACTCCCAAACTACTTATGATTACGGGGCCAGTTAGAGTGCGTGTTCTATGTTGAACAGGACTTCAGGAATAGATCTGTATTCCAGCAATTTTCCAGAGACTGCAGTAGATCTGGGACCCAAGGAGACAATTGTTACTCATTGTTTAGCTGCTCATATGTGCTGTCATCAAACTTGCAGCTTCAGATGCTGTACAACTGATCTTGAAAAGTCATTGCTGACAAACTCTTGCCTCTTCATTTTCTTTCTTGTGAAACAGCCTGTTCTGGTCCCAGATACCTTCAGTAACCAACACAGAAAGATGAGTTAGATGCTAGTTCACACTCTGTAGCATAAGTGAGACATTTTTGGACTGTTCTTACCTCACACAGAATGTTAATCTATTAACAATGTTAATGTTAATAGATTCTACTGAATCTATTTTCTTTAAAAAGAAAAAAGACCTATTTAATAATTATTGTTCAAGGACAGCTTAGGTGGTTTACTTTGGCATATAAAAGACCTCATAAAGTGCCACCTCCTCCACACAGCCTTCTTGTGTTAGCTGAAAGAGTTATGTGACAGCTTCCTCCCCCAGCTCATATGAAAACTAATGAACATGGAAATGTACATGCAATTTTTAAAAACTGTCAACTGAGCTAGAGGCACTTTTGTATTGAAAATTCTGTGGCTTCCTCTGTTCAGATTTACATGAGTGTTTATACCTAGATACATAGTATGTATAATTTTGTTTCTATGGGGCCAGTGCCCTACTCACTGAGCCACAGGTGTCGCCCAGTGTATAATTTTCAAATACTAGGACTTGTCATTAACAACAATGTAGAAACTTATAGATTCAAACTAGTTATTTGGAAAGTCATTTTCCTGGAAAAAAATATAGGCACACATGCACATGTGTGCTCATACACTTATCTAATTTGTGTGTGAGGGTCAGAGTTGGAGGAATGGCCTGTGATTTTAGTTCACAAGCCAAACAAAAGTTAGTAATTTAATACTGGCCAGTACCCATCATTTTCAAAGCTGGTTGGAGACTGGTAGTATGTTGTGATCAGTTCTGATAATTTCCTCTGTAACAATCGAATAACTGTGGATGATGGATTGAAAACAATTTGGGGCTTGGCTGTGCAGAGGAAAAGAGTAGAAGCAAAACCCAGAAAATCCTTGGCTATTTTGATTTCAATGTGGAGATCAAGAGACATGCTACTTCAGAGTCAGGATCTCCAAATGATAAAACTTCATGGAAGATCTCACTTAGGTGCTAAATCTACATCCAAGTTCCATAAGATACTAGGGATAGGATAAAAGGAACCCAGAAATGGTCAAAGGGTAATTGAGTATTTTTAAACTCCTTTCTTTTGCATGTTTATGTATTTTTCATGGGGTCTGACTTGAGGGAACATCAGTAGGAGGAGGTAGGAGTATTTGGAAGGATGAGTGGGCAACACTGATGAAATTTATGTACAGCATCAATTTTGAAAAACAGATAATGCTTGGGAGGTTTGATAATTTTTGAAAAGCTCTCATGAATGTTAACATAAATTTGTATTTGTACTCGTATTCCTGCTGGGCTATTGAATCTGCATATCTCACACTTGAAAATGTTTAATTACACACATATAATGTGTGTTTTATGTATTTCTATTTTCTAATGTCTGATTGACTTAAAGCTCTGCATTATAGAAAAGAGAATAGCAATATGACAGTGCCAAAACGTAAGATTTTCTACTGCTTAGCTTGGGGTTCAATGTCTTTTACTTTATGGCTTCCATTTCTTTTCTACATATACCTTATACTTGATTTAAACAAGCTTAATCTTTATTCCCCAAACAGGCCACACACCTTTCCACTTTCATACTGTTGTTCCTACTACCCACTAATTGCTAAAATATTATTCCCCCTGTCATTTTTAGCTCTCAAAATCCTATCCAAAATTCGTTTAAATGCTAGCTGCATGCTTTGGATTTAAGATGGCTGAATTTATCAGAATGTAAAATGTTTGATCTTTCTCAAAATCTCAATAATTTTATGAACAAGTTAATAAAGCAATAAATGAAAACATCAATAATGGCAATAAACAAGAGCTTGATTATTAGTATCTGCCAAAAATTCTACACACATCTCATTCACAATGAAAACAAATGCTTGAAAATACCTATGAATATACTTTCACTATTTAACATGTAAAACTTACATAAATAAAGAAAACCATAAAACTTTGCTGACAGACATTTAGAAAAGGATCTGGATGGAGAGATTACATTTAAAAATTGTCAGTTCTCACAAAAACAAATCTAAGGATAGGCCACAAGCAGTGGCTTATATCTGTAATTCTAGCACTCTGGAGGCCAAGGTGGAATGATAGCTCAAGCTCAGTTTGAGATCAGCCTGAGCAAGAGTGAGACCCCATCTCTATTAAAAATAGAACAGTTATCTGGATGTTGTGGTGAGGACCTATAGTCCCAGCTACATGGGAGAAAGAAACAGGAAGATCACTTGAACCCAGGAATTTGAGGTTGCTGTGAGCTGGGCTAATGCTATGGCATTCTACCCTGGGCAGCAAAGCGAGACTCTGTCTCAAAAAAACAAACAAACAAACAACAACAACAAAAAAAACTAAGGATAATTTTAAAGAATTTGATAGGCTAAGTACTTATCAAAGAACAAAAGTATAAAAAATCACCAAATTAATTTCAGAAGAATGGAGGCAGCTTGTCCTACAGATATTAAAGCATACTAAAAAGCTTCAGTAACTAAAACAGTGTGACACTGACTTAGGAACAGTGAAATAGAGTAACTGGGGAAAGAGACCATACTTTGGGGGGGGGGAATTAATAAGCTAGTTGTAAAATTTATATGAACTATCCAAGATAGCAATAGCTAAAACTCTCTTGATTATGAAGAATAAGGACTTGCTGTTCTAGAAATCAAAACATACCATAAAGCAACAGGATTAAAACACTGTGGTATTGGTGCAAGGCTAGACAAGTACAACAGTGGATAGAATAGGGGATCAAGAAAGAGCTTATGCATGTCCAAACAAAACTGACAGCAAAGGGGGAACCTCAGCCTGTGGGGGGACAAGGGAATTCTGAATACGAGGAACTGGGATAATTGGACATCCATTTGCAAAATATAAAATTAAAACTCTCCTTCATACCATATGTAATTAATGTCAAGATTAATTAAAGACTTAACTGTTAAAGGTAAAACTTTAAAACTTTTTGAAGAGTATATAGTACATATCCTCATGATCTTGTGGCTCACAAGATATTTTATTGAAAATATAAGTCACAAAGCCAAAGATTTATTAAATTGACTACATGGAAATTAAGAATTTCTGTTCACCAAATGTCAATATGAAAATAGAGAAAAGAGAAGGAAGAGGGAGGAGTTTATAATACATCTGATCATGAAAGGATTGGTATCCAGAATAAAGAAGGTCTCTAGAGCAATGAAAAAAAAGCCAACAACTCAACAGAAAAATTTCCATGAGGCCTAAATAGATACATTTCAAACAACAACATCTTAACGGTTAATAAAGATATGATGTGATTAACATCTATGCACCCAACCAGAATGCTCCTCAATTTATAAGAGAAACCCTAACAGACATGAGCAACTTGATATCCCCTAGCACCATAATAGTTAGAGATTTTAATACCCCTTTGGCGGTATTGGATAGATCCTCTAATAAGAAACAAAGCAAAGAAATTTTAGACTTAAACTTAACCATTCAACAATTGGACTTAACAGACATCTATAGAACATTTCATCCCAACAAAATTGAATACACGTTCTTCTCATCAGCCCACGGAACATACTCCAAAATTGATCACATTCTAAGTCACAAGTCCAACCTCAGCAAATTTAAAAGAATAGAAATTATT